>JAJOOS010016049.1:0-11185 GCA_029582725.1 Solanum chiquidenum
AAATGAGTGAGAAAATTGTTACCTGAGAAAGATGAGAGAGAAAAAATGGGAATTGGTTAGAGAGTATTACGCAAAGTTAGATTAAACGGAGGAAATAAGGAGCAGAATCTAATGCTTTGTTCCTACTACTGCTGCTACCATTGGTGAAATGCATGGGTCCCACTTCTCTACCCTTGTATTTTTGGAATAGTTATATAATGGTACTTGAGGTATCTTATAATACAAGTTGTATCCCAATTGTAGAAAGTTTTTTTTTATTTTTTTTATTTTTTTATTGTAGAAAGTTGTTAGAAATTTGAGTTGTGGTTTTTCTAATTTAATCATACTTCTTGGCATGGATCTTTTTCTATGGGTTAGTTGAAGATATGGAGAGTTGTGTACCCACTAAGATACTATTTCATTTTCTAATTTTAATTTATAATTATAGTATTCGAGTAAGTTTGTACGTATTTCGATAAATTTCACGAGTTACATGTTACTCATTAACAATAAGTATCAGATAACTTTATCTACTAAGGCTATACAAAAAAGAAGAAATATCTAGTGTTTTTTGTTCCGTCTACGCTGAAATTTAGTGAGATACTATATTTTGACTCGGAATATGTTAGTAAATTATTATACTATAGCACAAGTTATATGTATGATTCAGTCCAAGAAGAAAGATCATGGAAATGATGAGACATTAAAAAATTCTTGCTTTAATATAAACTACTACTAAAGTGAGCTTAAGAATGAAGATAGATTACAGACCTAAGAGACTTTAGAAAAAATAATATGTATTTCTGAGAAAATTCCTAACAAAATCCATCATACATGCAAAGATTATTTTGTTAGAAGGATGATTTGAAAGTAGTGTGAATTTACCCTCCTACCTATTTGATCATAATTGACTTAACGTTGATTTTCGGGTTTAAAATATCTCTTCTTTCATCTATTGAATCTCGATTGTCCGATATGTAATCCTTACTTATATTCTCAATCCGCTAAGACTAACCTCTCTATAATTACATTCTTCCTATCGCGTTCTTCCTTATGCGTTGAGCCCGATCATTATTTCAACTAGCCGTTGGAATTGATAAGGGTCCCGTACAAAAGGGACCCCGGCCAAACCACATGACAAAGGGAAAACAATATAAGAAAGAACATTTAAAAAGAATCTCACTAAAAAATGTTCAGTGTTATTCCCACATATGTTTTAATTGAACTTGTGAGAAACGAAAGAAATAGTAACAATGTTTTTATATGAAAAAATTATGAAGTTTTCCATTATTTCATTGAAAATATGTTTCCACCCATGTATTTTTCCAGTGAATTGATTTAGAGGAAAATGAATAGAAAAATCAACTTCCACTGTTTCTCGATGAAAAAACTCTTGTGTTTTTGATAGTGTGAGTCTTCAATTCAAAAATTGAGGTAAATTAACTTGTTATGACTGATTAAGTTACGTCGATATCAATTTTTTATACTACGTACATAAGTTAGAATTTAAGCACATCTATTGTCAATTTTGTAATTCTAAGTAAACGTATTGATAAACGAATTTTGATGAATATATATTGCTCTCTCAAACTCAGAGTCATTTAACATGTTTTTTTGTTGTGAAAAAAAATTCTTTTATTCCCTTTAGAAAAAGTATGATGGAAAAAGAAAAAAAACTAAACTTTGGGCTCAACTCTTTTGTTTCCCAAATTGGAGGCATTTGGATCCAATAGTTGGTTGGCCAATCAGTTTTACATTTTTCCTTTGAAGCCCATTGCTGATTTTATAGGGAAAACTACCTTATTACACATAATTCTATTTATATTTTTAAATAATTTCGTATCTTATCACTAATTCAGACTTTCTTACCATATATTGAGGAAGATGCACCTACATATATATATATATATATATATATATGTATTTTTACTAATCAATACACTAAAATAGGGAGAGAGGAAAGTGAAATAGTCATGTATCCCATATACATACGAATCACACAATATACATGTATCTGGTGTGAATCCTAGATACATAAGAGAATAGCGAGTGAGATGAGAGAGATCAGAGGCGAGCGAGATTTGTTTATGTATCCCAGATACATGCGAATCCACTTAGATATAGTGTCTCTAGAATAAATTACACCTAATTTTGACTTATGTATCTCGAGATGCATATATACGAATGTATCTTGACGCACCAAAATCTAGTAAAATTTGTAATATTACAAACTTAAATATATACAAGTTATTAGCTCATAAACTAGTGGAATCTGTAAATTGATGGTCAATGTTAGTTTGGTATAGTACTTAGATATTGGGGTGGGGTGGGGGTTAGATATTAGAGGATGGGGAGGTGGTGGTGGTAAATTAATAGATTTTCGAACTATTTTCTCAAGGGAGTAAAAATCACAATTCACCTTTGAGGTTTCTCGAAATAGTTTTTACTAAAAGAATGAACAATTTTAGGATACAAAACAATTAATTATAACCTAAGAGAATAAATCCACATGCCACTTAAGCAATCAATGAGATTGCTTTTACGGTGAGGGGTTAATTTTGCAGCTTAAAGAATGAGTACAGAAAAAGATGCCTCAAGAATATATTCTTTCTAAACTTTACAATAAAACTTTTAAATATGCAATTTGCTTTTACTCTTTTCAGGATTCTACTTCAACTAGACAATGTAATCCGGTAACAAAAGCATAAATTTCTTTACCCCACACATGGGAAATTGATTAAAGTGAAGCACAAAACTTTTTAGACTAAAGATATACATGATAAACAACAAAATAGACATTCACACACTAGCTTGTTAGAGCAAATATTTGTCTTGCCCTTTATGGGCCTGAGTTCAAGTTTCTACCACAGTCCTTGCTTAAATTGAAATTTATTATTTGTACTTTTTGTGAAATCTTTAATACGTATACATGATTTGAAGTTTTTAATCAAAGCTATTGAGTTCAAACAAAAAATAAGGCTATAACATATGCACCGCATTCATCCTTGACATCATACTTGATTTTATCAATACATTGTTTGATTGTTATTTCTTTTGTTTTCAGAATAAATAATACTCATAATTTTTGGTGGAATCTATGTATTATTTCAGCAGGATTAGTAAAATGAGAATACTAATATTAATACTTATATCATGGATTAAAACCAAAAAAAAAGGGGGATAGAAAAGCCCTCACACTCGGAGGCGGAGCCAAGATTAGGAGTTTGGGGGTTCTAAATCAATTTTGTTTGGAGGTTCACGTGTTAATATACATATATTTATTTAATTTTCTAATACAAATATAGGGTCTACGAAAAAGCTAGTAGGTTCGTCCGAACCCATGAACCCCCACCTAGCTCCGCCTCTGCTGTCACACTCATCAAATGTATATCCTTTTTTCATTTGAGAAAAGGGTCAAGATATGGTGCTGCGCTTACATTTATACAGAAATAATTTCTACATTACCATCTTTACGCTAAATTTGTCTTTGAATCAAACATATTGGGCTAATAAAAGATCATGCATATTGGGCTGCATCTTTTCACTGAGGCCCAACCAAGGAACAACTAAAGGCCCATACAAAATTGAAACTTATCCAAGTGTGTCAAAAAAATTATTGATTACAACAGATAAGACATGTCCAAAGGGTTACATGCACCATATATTACTAGAAGAAGAAAAAAAGAGTTATGGGTTTGGTGAATGAATGGAATCCATCTACTTCGATTAGAGGTTTTGAGTTTAAACTTTCCAAATGGAGAAACTCTTAAAAGAGCTTTTAATGATTTACGCAATATTAATTTAGATTAGTCGAACCAATCAATTTCAGATATTGAATAGTTAAATATAATCAAAATATGTTCAAGAATTACCTAAATCAACACTACAAAAAGATATATTCCCACACAATTGTTCAATCTTGCTCTTCCTAAATTATTATTAAAACCCAAATCATCATTAACTATATATATATCTCATCCACTATATTCTACTATAGCACAAGTCACCTAATACTAACACTAGAAAATGGTCTAAGAAATTGTTTCTAGTTAACATATTTTTTTCTACGAAATTTGTAAAATTTTATACCAAACAAACCCTAAACCAGAAATGGGAATGCTAAAAAAGAGAAGTTGAGGATTGTTGGGCCGATGAAGCCCAATTAGAAAACTTTTGGGCTGCGTTCTGAATGATCCTGAAATTTTCTTCTCCAATCTGTCATAATCCAATTTCTCAGTCCAACATTTTGTATATACGTGAATATACTTATTAACCGCACAAATACACTGTATTTCACTATCATTACGCCCGCAAATATAGTGCATTTCACTACAGAGATAATTGTATACGCACGGATACACTTATTAAGTGCCCCAATACATTATATTTCACTATTATTATGAGCCCAACAATATTGTATTCCGCTACATATTGAACCAACACGAGCGTGCTGATATTTCAGGTATCTTGATCTATTCACTCCGTTGTAGTTCTATAATTTTGATATCCAAATGATACCGGTATTAATAGTATCCATTTATAAAAGAGAGAGTATATTACATAGTTATTACTCGCATTACTTTTCAAAGTAGTTTAGCTAGAGCTCAAAAGATTGACATTTAATTTTGGAAAAATATAGCCTGAACCATCTAGCTTACAAAATATATACACAATTTATACTTTATACTAAATACGCCTACATTATACATATATCTATACACAACATATACAATCAACGTGTATAAATAATGTATATTTATTTTGTTTATAATGATAAACTAGATGATCGAAGGATACACGTTTCCTTTAATCTTTTCGATTGTCCCTACTCCCTAGTGGCTAGTCTTGCTACTAACTTAGTAGCATTTTTACCAAACTAGCTACAACTTTCACTTTCTTATCCCTTTGTCTCACTAAAAATAAACTGACATAATAAAGGAAAAAATGAAGACAAAAAATGATGTACCAAAATAGAAAGATATAAATAAATATGGGCACAACCATTTTAACAAAGTTCTTCTAGCTTTTCTTTTGCTTTTGAATTCCAAAGATTTATCTTCCATAAGCAAAATCAAATCTTGTCTCAAATTATTGATATGCGTGTCATGTACTCATTTTAACTTTATATCGTTTAATAGTGAGTACAATTATTTTATGTTAATCAAGTTACGTGTAACATTATAACTTAAACTAGTTCAATCACGGATAGATGTTTATTCTTAAAATGAATAAATAATTATATTTCAATACCAAATTTGCAATAATACAAAGAAATGACAAGTACAATTATTATACTTTGTCAACCTCTAATTTACTGCTAAATTGTTCGTAGATAACATAATTTCTTAAGTAAAACTTAAGAAAATGTATATATACTTACATCATCTGGTTCAACATAGTCGAAGTATAAACAACTTATATATTTCGACTGTATATGTATGTATATTTTACGTATAATATATGTATATGTAGTAACATATATACTACTTATACACTATCTACATATCTTATTTCCTAAGGTTTTGAACCGTAATTTTATATCATTTTTTAATATTTTATTGCTAGTTCATCACTAAATAGAATCAGCTACAAAATTCGTCTCTCTATATATATACATACCATGAGTGCCCTTGTACTTAAAAACTTGATACACCTCTTCAATGAAGAGTAACTTTCTAAGTTACTTTAACCCAAAATAAAATAATTTCTAAAGAGGTATTTGAATATTACAACTAACTTTGAAGATCTAGAATCTATATATATGAAATCACAACATTTAAAGCAGTATATCCCCATCATCATAAAAGTTTAGTGTTTAATAAGTGCTAAAAAGTTTCACTAGGTCCCTCATTGCCTTCATCCTGATATCACTTAGCTTTCAAAATGTTAATTAAAAATATTTGATCAGCTGAAAATGACAACCACTTAATTAATCCTCTATGCTCCTAACTTTTAAAGAACACTTTACTTGATAATTAAAGTAAAATAGTACTCACTTTAGAAATTCAAGATAAAAATAGTAATTATTTTTAACTATACCTTCATATTAAAGAACTATTTTTTATAGTGATAATTAATTTTCAAGAAACATCTAACAAATAGGAGTAATTTAGTAAATTATATATTTTTTCCTTTCATGAGCTTGAAATGAGTTAAAACAATATTTATTTTGAGAAAAAAGATATATTTGCAAACATATATCATGCATATCTATTGATTGAGATATAAATACAACTAAAAAGATGCATATTCTAGTAAATCAAACATTAGACTCATCCTACAACTAAACAATTAATTATTCAGAAAAAAATTGTATGAATAACAAATGCAACGTCTAAATATGGTAGTTGGGAGGTGTGCTTGGGATCTGCCACGAATTTCGTCGAATCAAGTAACTTTAAATCAAATATTATATTTATTTTAATTAAGATTCATAGAATATTCACATATTATTAATTTAATAAAATTTAGGAATGCCCACTATGATACTTACATTTTTGTACTTTAATTTCATTAATAACAAGAAGTAGAAGAAATCAAGTGCAATTTATAAGTGGGGTTCACAACAACGTAAGGTAGACCAAACACAACCTTAGTTTCTTCATATTTCACGTATACCTAACTTATTATTTGAAAAAAGCCAGTCAAAGAAAAGTAATCTAATATACATACATATACATATAATATATGAAGTAGAGTAGGTATCTTTTTACCAAAAAGATTGGTAGCTTTTTGATATATATATATATAGAGAGAGAGAAAAGCAAAAATATCTCTTAGCTTACATTTGGAATAGGTTTAAAACAACAGAAACATACCTAATGAAGTCTCAGCGATGAGTTCTGGAGATGATAGAATATACGTACGTAAACCTTATCCGTACCTCAAAAATCCAAATAATGAAATAGGTATAAAAGACTATTTCTGAAAGACTTTCGACTTAAATACATCAAAAATTCAAATAATGAAATAGGTATAAAAGAGTTTCGAAAAAACAAGTTCTTTTAGATCCAAAAATTCTTAAAAAAAAAGAGAGAGACTAGCTATGTATATTCAAACATCTAGGGAACCACTAAATCTAGTTGATGGAATGTGAAGGCAACTCAAATTGGTTAACTTTTGCTTATTTTGAAAACTTTCCACGATATATTATCTGACTTTAATTATACTATTGATTTTTCCTAATTAATTTCCCATAATGTTTTGCTACATTTATATTATTTAAATTGTTACATGGTCAACTTGTTGTTACTATATACTATATATATATAGTCAGTTATTTCACTGAACAGTCAGTTTTCTTGCTATATATCTTCTATTATCAACACATAATTGGCCAACTCTTTTGAGTGGACATCATGCACCCCCGGCCCCAAAAAGCAATTTTGATATATATATATATATATATATATATATATATATATATAAATTAGTTATTGCATTACTCAATTATAGTAAGCATAGTGTATTTTATATATATTCAGACATGACAATTTTTGGCATTTCTTCTTTTCTCCTTTTTAACCCTTATCTTTGTTATCTTGCCCTTTTCTTTTGATACATGTTGTTGCTAATCTGATGCAAAAAACTTTACATCAAAGATCCTTTTGACAATGCAATTACGGAGTTGATTTCTTAGATGGTCAGTCAACTGATAATTATTATTTCAGAAAATTATTCTTCTTTTCTTGATTCCAACTTTCTTCCAATAAAATTAAGAAGTGACTTTATGAGATACTAACTATTAGTTGAGCGATCCTCTGAGAAATCAATTCTCTAAACGCCAAAAGGGTCCAAAAGTTTTAAAGCTTATAATTTGGATATATACCTATAAAAGAATATACATGCCATATTATAGACGTATAATAATGAGTAGCATCACTTCTAAATAAGTAGGTTCGTTTCTCATATTATTTTTGTGTAATTATTTAAAACTTAGGTAATTGGATCCTATATATATATATGGTATATATATAGAGAGATATAGATATATAGATATATATATGTTTAGGATGATTCTTTTTTCTTGGGACAAGCACGTAATTTTTTTATTTTATAATGGGTGGTGGTGAGACTCAAACGTATGACTTCTGTTTGTGCTATGATATATCATATTGAAGTATGTGATCATCTCATCTAAAAACTTAAGCTATTAAAGAGACCAAACTTTTACTTAATCGTATTCTCAACCAGCACTACTCTATTTTATAACTCAGTTTGTATTTTAAAATCTTAAAACACGCTAGATTACCATACTAATTAGCAAAAAATTACTGAAATACACGTCTTATGTTTCCCTTATTTCTAATATTCCCTTCTATTTCTAAAATCCCTTATTTCTCTCCTAATTCTAAATTATTTTATATTATGTCCGAGCTAATTTTAATGTATCCGAGCTACATATTATGTATCTGATTTATTTTATAATGTATCCGTGCTAATTTTTATGTATCCGATTTGTTTTACTTTTTCATCAGGAATCAATGTAATTACAAACTAACCTAAAATTTATACTAATTATTTGAATCATATTCAGCCTACCCTACAACTATAGCTATAATAATTATACCTTAATTTCAAACAAGTTTACGTCTGTTATATATATGATCTATCATTCATCCCTGATCATATATATATTTGTCAGAGAAAATTTTGAATCTTAAAAATACTATGGTATAAGTTTGTTTTATGGTGGAGGATCATTTTCAGTGAATGCCTTTTTGGACCATGGAAGATACAATAAATATATATATATATATATATATATATATATATATAATATATGCTTTCATCATTCATGTATAATCTTTCTAAAAGCTTGGATAACTAAAAATTGGCTTTAAAAGGTAGTTATAATAATGGATCCACACTTAATTACGTGACCTTCTCGTATAGGAAGAGTCATCATTAATATGGTCAAGGGACAAAATAAACTATTTGTAGTTACATTTTGGTCTACACCACCAATCATGGTGTCTCTTAAGTCCATATCAAACTTGTCATTTTCCTGAATTAAAGTTTCATTTCACATTCCTATTTTAAAAATTGTGTTAAATGGACCGATTGAACAGAATTTGGATGGATATATAAAATGAGCTAAATAAATAGATGGAAAATTGGTGTATCCAAAAGTTACTTGGGCTATATATTAATTATCAAATCCGTTTTTGATGGATTGAATTGGTTGAATTGAAATAGGCTTTGAGAATAAATAAGCGAATCAATAACTAGGCCAACCTGAGCGAATATAATTGAAAAAATTGAGCGAGTTATGTTTTTCTCAGCTAATTTTATAATTTTAATGAATTTGAATAAAAATGTAGTCATCTAATTTATTAACACGAGACTTAGGTATACTTTTGAACTCTTCTTTTTTTCTTTTTCCTTCCGGGGAGGGTGGATTAAGACTTGATTGGATTAGTTAATTAAATGTAGTTGATAAACATTTATGTGCTGAAAATTTATTTTTAGGTAGTGAAACTGATTACATAAGTAAGCAAGATGGAAATTACGTTATATTGAAGTTGAAGCTAATAAGTATTTAGTATATTTGGAAGGAATAAAATTGTAAAAGTCTTGGTCAAACTAAAAATATTGCTTCTAAGTCGTAAAACCACAAGTTGGAGTGATCAATTTATGACTAAAGGTCTATCATGCTTATAAGTTATAAGCATTTAATTTAGGGAAAATTGTATAAAATAGCAAATTATTAATTTAAATTAAATGCTATAACCATAGTTTGATTTAATTGTAACTCGTAGCAAACTGTTGTCATTTCGCCTCTCTCCCTGAATTTCTCGCTCGCCACTCTCGTTTCTAGCTAGGCAGTCTCTCCTCGCTTCTCTCACTTTATACAAACACAAATGTATAAAATGTGTTTGTGTTTGTATAAAACGAGAGAAAATTGTATATATACATATCTTTTCGTTCCTCTCTCTCCCCTCTTCCAGATCTCGCTCGCCACTCTCACTTGCCTCTCTCACTTTATACAAATACAAATGTATAAATTGCATTTGTGTTTGTATAAAGTGAGAGAAAATTGTATATACAAATACAAATACATATATTTTCGTCCTATACACTTATGATTATACAAATACAAATCTTCATTTGCCCAGTTTTCTTTTATCTTTCTCTTTTTCTCACTTTATACAAACACAAATTATACTATTGATTCTTTTGCATATGTATACCGAAACAGATTATACAATTGCTTCTTTTGTATATGTATAGCGAAATATACATATTAATAGCCATAACAAACATAAAATTTGTTATAAAACGCAATTATGCAAACTATAACTATAATATACAAATATAATTTTTATGTTTGCTATATGTGAAAGTTGCTCTTTAATTTTTAGTGGTTCAAATGCATAAATAAATCAAAAAGTATTTATAAGTAATTAATTTGACCAATTTAGGGAAACACCCTTTTAGTGTACAAACACGCTATGAATTCCTCCAAACTTAATACTGTCTCGGTCTCAATTTATGTGATATTTCGGATTTCAAGATTCAAACAAATTTATTTTTGACCGTAAATTTTTCATATATCTTTTAAATATTTTTAATTGTCAATTATTGTGATTTATAATACGTAGTTTACAAATACATAAATTTCATTTTAAAAAATTTGAAGATTCCATGAACAAATTCTCGGTTAAACTTAAACTGTTTTGACTTTCGAAAAATGAAATATGCCACATAAATTGAGACAAAAAGAATACTAAATTTTGACTCAAACTTTATTTATATTTATATATGACTAATCTGCTAAATAAATATAAATAACAAATTTTGAATCTAATAAATTAAATAAACTACAATAAAAATTTAAATTCAAATTCATAAAATTTAAATTTCAATTACGTGTCAGATAGTAGTCACATGAGTGGATGAAAAGCTCATGCAAGAAGGGCAAAACCAATTGATAGAAGTAAAGTTGGTAATGAGGACGTTTGCCAATAATTCGAATAGTTAGTGCCTTAGAGGAGAAGGAAAATGACAAAGATAGTAAAGTGAAGGAAAAAACAAAGAAAAAAGAAAAAGAGATCCAAAGAGGAGGAAAAGTTCCAATAAAGATGGATCAATAATGTTAGTACACATATAATTGAAACCCTTTTTACTATATAGTTTTCAAGTGGCATTAGTGTAGTTCCATAAAGAAATCAAGTCATCAAGAATATTCTAACCCACACTTCAA
>JAJOOS010016056.1:0-29195 GCA_029582725.1 Solanum chiquidenum
TATCAATGCATGCAACACACTATTCAAGAATTGATTATTTACTATTCATACTTTGTTAATCACTCATGGTTCCCACAACCCTAGTTGTGGAGTTTAGTTACCCATAACAGTAAGAACACAATTCATAATATTAGATGAAGAAATCATGAGCTTACGTAACGAGAATAATAAACCCAGAATTTCAACTTGAATTTCCAAACTAAAATCTTCAAATCCAACTAAGGAAATCAATAATTGTTAGGGTTTTCCAATTGATCTCCAAAGTCACAAGGTAAAAACTAGAATAATAATGTCTAACCCCTAAAAATGAGGTTTACATGCCCTATTTATATAAAATAAATCCTAAATAAAAAGGGAAACGAATTAAGGAAAGTTTGTTTCAGGTACGCGTCTTCATTCCACGAGACTGACTTACGGACCGTCGATGGATCTACGGTCCGTAAATCCCTTCCGTCAGCCAGGACTTGGAAAATATTTCAGCTTCCAAAAATAAGCTTCTCTGAAGCAAACGACGGACTAGCAGTACGGACCATAGATCGATCTACGGTCCGTCAATCCCCTCCGTAGCTCCACACTTAGAATCTTCAAAAATCAGGTACTGGAACCCTCGCAGTATGAATCTACAGATCAACAGTACGGTCCGTAGATCAATTTACAGACTGTCAATGGACACCGTGGTTCCACACTTGATCAGATTTCCCTGATTAGTCTTCCATACCCTTGCCTACTGATCTACGGTCATCACATACGGGCCGTCGATGGAACTACGGTCCGTAGATCACCTCCGTGAATGCCCTTTTTCTGCATTTCTTTCAGCTGTCCCTATACTTCCGTGCCTGAACATCTTTCCTGCAAAATATGATAAAAACCAATACAAAAAGGCACTAGACACACACAACTTGTAAGTGAAATGTATTAGAAATACCGTAAACTCACGGTATATCAATTTCCAGGTGAGCTTCTTGCTATTTCCATGGAACAGGCGAAATTTTTTTCTACTGATACATTACCAAATGATCTGCCGATATCAATTCGCCCATTTAGAATTGCACCAGCAAAATTGAATGATATATTAGATAAGGGCTTTACCAGGACTAGTGCATCACCAAGCGGTGCACCAATGTTATTTCTTCGGAAGAAATATGAATCATTGTAGAAGTGTATAGACTACAAAAAAAAACTAAATAAGGTGACTATAAAGAACAAATATCCACTACAAATGATTGATGGGTTTTTTCGACCAACTATATAATGTTGGATTCTTCCCAAAGATTGATTTACATTTAGGGTACACTAGTTACTTGTTTGAGAGAGTAATACTCTTAAGACAAATTTCAGGATTAGATATGGACATTTTGTGTTTCTTGTAATGTCTGTCAAATTGGTGAATGACCCTACAATATTTATGAACCTGATGAATAGTATATCTATGTCATTCTAGACTTGTTCATAATTATATTAGTTAATGATATTCTGGTACATTCTCATTCAGAGGCAAATCATAGAGATCATCTCTAAGTAATGCTTCAGTTACCCCAAGGTTAAAGGTTGTAAGCTAAATTCCTAAAGTTTGAGTTCTGGTTGTATTTAATGGTTTTTTTGCGGGGGCCATTTTGTATTAGATGCTGATATTCAGGTATACTAACAGAAGACTGAGGTCGTGAAGATTTGGCCTAGAGCTATGAACCTGGTGGAAGTTCGAATCTTTCTGAGGGTTAGTGGAGTATTATATAAGTTTTGTGGAAGGATTTTTTTTCCACTTTCAGCACCCCTAACAAAATTGACTTAAAAAGAAGTTAAGTTTCAGTGGACAATAGCCTACGAGAGGAGATTCCAAATGCTGAGAGATAAAATGACTTCAACACCATTTCCGATCCTACCAGACGGTCAAGAGGGCAATGTAATGTATTATTATGCTTCAAGAATTAGGCTAGTTTATGTTCTAAAACATTAAAAAAAGGTAATTGCTTATGCTTCATGATAGTTAATGAAGAATGAAAAGAACTACTCGACCTACAATTTAGAGTAGACTGCAATAATCATTCCTTGAGGATTTTGAGGCGTTACTTGAATTTCTTTAATGTTGATATTTATACAGATCCTAAGATCCCCCAGTATAATTTTAGACTGAAAAAGGTATTTCTACAATAGCGTAAACGGAATGAATTATTGAAAGTTATTGATGTGGATATCTTATATCATCCTAGGAAATTCAATATAGTAGAGGATGCCCTCAATTGTAATTCTATGGGTAGTCTATCACCTTTGGGAATTGAGAACCAGGAGATTGCCTAAGAGCTCCATCGTCAGCTAGCTGGTTTGGGGTTAGATTATAAAATTCCAATGACACAAGAGTCACAGTTCAGGAATGGGTAATATCATCTCTATTTGTGAAGGTGAAGGCTTGACAAAGTGAAGATCCTAGGTTAGATCACCTCAAAGGTAAGGCTTAGCAGCAAAAAAAAAATTCACCTTTGGTAGAGCAGGAGAGACAGTCTTCAGATTCAGAGATCAGTTATATGTTCTGAATGCCACATGGCTTCTATTTAAAAATATGGGACATGCGAACCATTCTCGCTTCTCTGTTCACATAGGAACCATGAAAATGTGTCATGGTATTAAGGAGGTATGTTGTCAGTAGGGAGAGGTAAAGCATTATGAGCTTAGTTTTCTAACTCAGAAGATAGTTATTCCATTGTGGAAGTGGAATGACATAAATGTGAATTTTGTCACATGTTTTCCGCATTCGCGAGGGAAGATCAAATTCCATTTGGGTGATTATTCACAGGTTGACGAAATCAGCCCATTTCTATCTAGTCAAGACTACTTTCTAGTGGAATATGTTGGGATGTACATTAGAGAGTTATTTATACTTAATTATGTCTCAGTATAGATTACTTCAAATAGATGGAAACATTTTATAGCACAACACAAAGATCCTTGTTGAAGGATTTGGGGACTCAAGTTACTCTTTGTACGGATTTTCATCTTCAGATTGATGGCCAAGCCGAACGTATAATCTAAATGCTAAAGGACATGTTATGGGTATGTGTGCTAGATTTTCGTGGGAACTGGTATGATCACGTGTTACTGGTTGAGTTTTCTTATAGTAACAACTTTCGAGCAAGTATTCAAATAGCTCCTTATGAAGCACTATATGGAAGAAGTGCAGGTCACCCATTTATTGGTTCAAGATCAGGGAAGTAGAGTTTCTAGGTCATGATCTAATCTAACAAGTTATAGAGAAGGTAAAGCTTATCAGAGATCGGTTGTAGATATCATAAAGCAGTCAGAAGTCTTTTGCAAATGTTTGACAATGAGACTTAGAGTTTGATGTAGAAGATTGGTTTTTCTTCAAAGTATGGCCTATGCAAGGTATAATGCAATTAGTCAAGAAAGGAAAGCTAAGTCCAAGGAATGTAGGGCCATATAATTTTATTCGGAAGATTAGCAGGGTGGCTTATGAGCTTGATTTCTCTTCAGAATTTAAAGCAGCTCATCCGGTGTTCCATGTATCTAGTTTATAGAAGTGCATCGAAAATGCTTCAAATTATGCCCGTTGAGGATATTCTTGTCCCTACAGACTTGTTTTATGCTATGGTTTTAATGGCTATTTTGGGTTGGCAGGTAAGAATGATTTGGACTGAAGAAGTGATTTCTATGAAAGTGTTATGGTGGAATAATAACGTTGAGGAAATAACTTGAGAAGCCGAGGAGGAAATAGGGAATAAGTACCCCCAACTATTGATGACTTAAGCTGAGTTGTTTTTCAATAAATGACATTTATTCGTTTACACAAACTTAATTGGATTTTAAATACCTCAAAAATACAGTTTATATGGCTTGTCACGAGCAAGATATACGAAGATTTATAAGTGGAATTTTAGAACTGGATTTAAGATTTGTGTACATAAAAAATATAGCCTTGCAAACATCACAATAGCAGCAAGGAATTCAATCAAGATATTGTTCGAATCCATTCACAGACGAATGTTCTTAAGGAGGGGAGAATGTGAGACTCCGTGGTTCTTTCACATAATATGCGTATCATTGCATGAGTATATGAGGTTTATATGACTTGGTGTATCATGTTAGAAGAATATGTTTGCATAGGGGTGGTAAAAATGAAAGAATTAAACTAACGTTATGGGTCAAGGATGCCCTTAAACAAGTTCGAGTTAAAGAATGTCTCTTCTAACACTCCGCCCGTTCGGAAGGTTTAAGTTAACCAATACATTTAGATTAAGACAGAGAGTGTTTTATATGATAAGGAGGAGGATTTATAAGATGATATAGTCGCCCAATGATCGTAAGTTAAGTTTTGAAGTCAAGCAAGTTGGGAAATAAAAGTTGACAAAAGTTGATAAATTTTCTGAAATTTTTGTTAAATGCCTCCGATTTTTTCTCCAAATCAATAAATCTTTAGAAGAACCCCAATATACTAAATTGAAGGTCTACGAGTCTACTTTCCAACGCACTAAACCATCTGTCCATATGACTTAAGAATTGAGAGATATTCAGATTTTGGTGAGACTGCACAAACAGGCACGTGAAGGTGGGTCCCTCGCCCCTATGTCGGTTTAGCTTTATAAGATTTGGTTTCCCTTCGTTCTAACTCATTCTTTTAGACCAAAAAATAGAAGAAAATAGTCCTAAATCCTCTCTAAAGGTTCTCCTATCATCAAAGAAAATATCTACAATATTTCAACGTGGTTTCACCCTCGGAATGTTCATAGAGATTGTATTACTTCTTTCCTCCTTGTTGGTTGTGATTTTAAGGATTCTTCGTGGTGAAGGAGTCTCATTTTTAGGTGGTGTTGCTGCTGTTTGGAGGTAATAATTCTCCCCCTTCATTTTATTGAGTGAGTCCAAGTTATAGCTATGCTATATAAGCAAGAACTCGAATAGATGGCTGGCAAATCGTATTTGATAGTTATGTGATGTTGGGCTATTTTTGAAGTATTTTATGATGTTGTTGTTGCTGGAATTTTTGGAAATGATTTGGTGTGTGTGGTTATTGTTGATATGAGTCTGGAAGAGAAGAAGAAGTATAAATGGGTAATTAATTGTAAGATAAATAAGTGTAACGTTGGTTCTATTATTCCATTACAGTTTTCAAACGACTTCTTCTTGGTTCAACGTCTTGTGTTTGAGAAGACTCTTTGTAATTGAGGAGACATGCTAAAATACTATAAGCTCCGTCAATTTTAAGTTAAGGTTCTGCCCTTTTATTCTCGTATTGCTTGTGAAGAGAAAGACATGATTCCAAACGTAATTATTGGACGAACTCACAGGATGGTGATTGTAAGCCGTAAGTTCGAGTTATTATGGTTATATTAAACAATTATAGGACTGTATTACATATATTTTGTCATGGCTTTAATGGTTTGAAGACTCATGGTTTGGATTTGGTTGTTGTTATTGTGTGGTTGGAAAGGAGGGGTGTGGCGATACGCCGAGTTTTTATTATTATGCAGGCATACTCTATTTGGTTGTTGTTGACTATTGTGTAGGCCTCCACTTGTTAATAGCTGCTGCAAAAATGTATGTTACTTCATTAATTTTGGGTAGTAATTTTAAAAAGAAATGGTAATGAAGCATACATTTAAAAAGTGTCTGGCGAGCTAATTACTCTACTAGTAAACTCTAAATTGCTACTTTGACCCTGATGTGCTAATATTCTGCCCGTAATGGTTGTGTGACATGATTTTCTGTAGATTACATACTGTAAGGAAGGGGTACAATCCATATTGATACAACAAGACCCAGATTTGAGGTATGTTAAGGCTAAGCACTGTACTTCCTTTAAACACAAATTTTGGAATCCTAAATCGTCAAATATTGTTTTACTACTCTATTGCTAGAAAGGCCTTTGGTGAAAGGCATTGAGATTGCAACTGGCGTATTTTTGTTACTCCATCATGTTGATATTCTACTCGTTCGGTTAGATAGGGTATTCGGCGTCTTTATGTCATTTTTTTTATTCTCTTGACTATAGGTACATGTGTACAAATTCTTATTCTTCTTTTGATGTAGTAACTTAAAAAGATTAGGGATGAACAATATGAATTTGAAATCAGTCCTCCTTCATCGCTAATATATATATTTGAAAAACCTTTAAAATAATACGTCGATCTCCAGAACTCTTAAATGTAAATGGTATGTTTAAACTACTAAAGGACGTGTTTTTCTGAAATACATTCTTTTACAAACTACTAAGGAACATATATAAATACTAAGTGAAGAAATTTAAGTTCAGAGGATTAAGTTACCTTTTAAATTCCAAGTTAAGTGTTTCAGTTTAATCTACAAGTATATCAGGTTCTACGAGACATTTACATGTGATACAAAAGTGATTACGAGATTATGAGAACAAGAGTCTTAATGGGCCAACATTGGCAACATGATTCAGGTAACACAAATGCATTACGAATCCATGACATGACATGATATACATTCTAATCCCGAGCTATAATCGTAAGGTTTGAGGCTTATTGCCTATATTTATACGTATGAGACACAAATTGCCACAACTTGGCGAATATGACGTCGGTTCACTACCGGAAGGCACCACCATTGCTAGCACTTGGTTGGGTATGACATGCATTTGCATCTATATATATGTATTCACGACATACAATTATGCGAGCATACCATGCATGTTTAATTCATATAAGGTTGGATGTCAGCCATGGAGGCTATCAAAGTTTCTATTTCAGATGGTATCTTTATTACCCTTTTTACAACAACTATTTATGATTCTACTTTCTGCCTTACATACCAGTACATTTTTATTCGTACTGACGTCCCATTGCCTTGGGACGCAACATTTTTGTTTCGTGCGTGCAGCTCCAGGTAGGGATTCTTATTTACCCCTCTAATAGGATTCGCGATTCAGTTGTGAGGTGGTAAGTTCCACCTCTTCTTGGAGCTTTCATAGGATGTTACTTTTATTGTGCAGTTTGGGAATAATCGGGGTCTTTAAAGAGAAGAGCTTATGACATTCTTAGACGCTATTGTTGACACGATATTCTAGGTTTCTCTGCACCTTCTAGTCTCCAGCCCCATAGGCTTGGCATGTATATATATGTATGTACGTATGTATTTCTTCATATGCAACCTTGTCGGCTAGCTAGTACTTTATTATCTTTGGCTTGTCTACCTTCGTCTATGTGACTTTTTGATATTCAGGTTATGACCTTGATGGTACAATCGTAGTATTTTAGATGTCATGATGCACAACCTTCTAGGCCCATAGTTGAGTCAATTGGTATGTTTCAATGGCTAACTCAATCGCATAAGGAATCAAGTGCAAGTCTCGCCTCCCCTAGTTTGGGGGGTTACAAACTTGGTATCAGAGCAGGTTGTGTCCCAGGGAGTCCACAAGCCATGTCTTGTAGATTCTTGTTTATGGGTGTGTTGTGTACCACACTTATAATCAAGAGGCTATAGGGCATTTAGGACTGGTTACATTTCTTTCAATTTATAGATCGTGCTATAGAGCTGAGTTATAAGTACATACTAAATTTGAATCGTGCTTTGTGTTTCATATACACTCAAGAGGATTTATCGAGGTTCTACGATAGAGATTGTTTGTCATTAAAAATTTGTAAACGTAATAGGGCTAGAGATGCTTGACTTCGTTAGTGATATGGACATGGATTGATGGAAAGCTTATTATGTCGATGTCGACTACCAAGATAGGACGGTTAGATTTATGTTTACAGGGGAAGTAGTATGAGAATGGAAGGCTAATGGTGCAATGCCAAAAGGCAAGTTTATTTGCAATCATTAGGCAACGCTAATGGTCCTCTTTCATCGCTAATTTATATTTTTGAAAAAACTTTAAAATAATACGTCGATCTGCGGAACTCTTAAATATAAATTGTATGTTTAAACTACTAAAGGACGTGTTTTTCTGAAATACATTCTTTTACAAACTAGTAAGGAACATATATAAATACTAAGTGAATAACTTTAAGTCCAAAGGATTAAGTTACCTTTCTAATTCAAAGTTAAGTGTTCCAGTTTAATCTACAAGTATATGAGGTTCTACGAGAATTTACATGTGATACAAAAGTGATTACGAGACTATGAGAACAAGAGTCTTAATGAGCCAAGATTGGCAACAAGATTCAGGTAACACAAATACATTAATCCATGACATGATATGGCATGCTATGCATTCTACTCCCGAGCTATAATCGGAAGGTATGGGGACTATTGCCTAAATTTATTCGTATGAAACACAGATTGCCACAAGTTGGCGAATATGATGTCGGTTCGCTACCGGAAGGCACCACCATTGCTAGCACTTCGTTGGGTATGAAATGCATTTGTATCTATATATATGAATTCACGACATACGATTATGCGAGCATACCAAGCATGTTTAATTCATATAAGGTTTGATCTCAGCCATGGAGGCTACTTTGACCCTGACGTGTTAATATTCTGCCTGTAATGGTTGTGTGACATGATTTTCTGTAGATTACATACTGTAAGGAAGGGGTACAATCCATATTGATACAACAAGACCCAAAATTGAGGTATGTTAAGGCTAAGCACTGTACTTCTTTTGATCATGAATTTTGGAATCCTAAATCGTCAAATATTGTTTTACTACTCTATTTCTAGAAAGACCTTTTGTGAAAGGCATTGATATTGCAGCTGGCGTATTTTTGTAGCCACTTGCACCAAGGAACGCCTTTATTCGGACAATGATGTGAACGCATCTATTCAGACGTGACTTTTTGGAACATTGTGTCTTTTGGGAAAAAAGCGTCTTTTCGGAAGGAACAGGTCCCTTCAGAATGACTTTACCGTTACGTGCGAATTTTCAAATAATTCTGTTATGAAAAATTAATTCTTTTAATTAATTAACATTCTGAATTAATTTATAATAGAAAGGAAATTAATTAATGAGATTGACTAAATAAATTTTGTCCAAAAATATTATCAATCAATCACATCATTTTCCAAATCCAAATCCGAATCTGAATCCGAAATCGAAGTCGAGGCCGAGGTTGAGTGAGCGACGACGACGGCACGATAGGGCACCTTCTTAATAAAAAAATTCCAAAAATATTATCAATCAAATCATTTACCAAATCAGAAGCCGAGGTCGAGCGAGCGACGATAAACCTTCTTCTTAACTCTTTAAGATTTAAAGGAAGTGTTTCCTAATATAAGAAAAACATTTTTTATTTCTTCTACCAATATGGGAGAAAGGACTTTTAATTTTCAAAGACTTTCTATTTGAAATGACTTTTCATTTTCCCTCCAAATTGGTTCCCCTACATTTCTCAATTTCTCATTCTTAATTCCTATTCACACCTTGCTAAAAGCCAACATTTATTAGATACTACTTGAGAAATAGTTTTGTTATAAATAAAGCCTCCTAAATCTATAAATATGGCCAGTTACACAAAAAAGGAGGAGATGAAAGATTGACTACTATATGCAAAGCAAGTTAAAAAGAGTTCTACTTTTTATAGAGGAAACAAAGAAGCAAAACAAGGTTGATAGTGATGTATTTAAATACCCATCTTTTAAGTTATGATAACTAAAATATATAATAACTTTACTAAGTAATATCGAAATACACATTTTGTATTCATCAGATGCAATTAAATATTCTATGCAAATAATTTAATATCTTTTTAGTGATGTTATTTTCTGATCCTTCACATGGATGTTTGTGAGAAATTTATACTAGTATTTTTTTGAATTGGATTATTTAATAAGATAGAATAGAAATTATGAAAACCATGTGAGTTTAATACATGAATAAGTTGCTTCTTTACTAGCTTACATATGATCTCTTAACAAGTACATTATAAGTATAATAAACTTGATTTTTCATGTCAGCGTGAGATGATAAGGAGACACATTTATCATGTGAAGATATCTAAATAATTTAAAAAAGATTGAAATGTCAAATTAACATTTAATGATAAATTTAAAGGACTATATATGCCTTTAGTAATAATTAAAGAAGGAGCAATTGAAAAATAATATAGTTTTTAGAGGTATATTTAAAAACTTTTAAGAAGTACAAGGTATTTTATGCTCTATAAAAACTTCAATCTTCTTTCTTTAGCCCTCAAAACCCTACATTTCACTTAGCTGTCACACTCTTTTTATTTGGTATGTGAATGACCTTCATGAGCTTGTAGTTGTTACTCGAATGACACTAAGTGATATATGGTTTTTAAGGATGTACCTGGCTTGCAAAGTGCATCCTAGTAAGAACAGACACACTCATTAATTCAAGGATATCTTTCAGGTAACATCCTACATGATAATTCCATTAAAATGTAACTTTACTTTAATCAGGTTTTACATGTTAAGTTTAACACTTTACAAAAAAATCTTGTTAAGTCTTTGTTTAGTTTTTGATACAAGTGAATAATTTTACATATGTATTATTAATGTATGTTTGTGTTTAGAGTTGTTATTGTTAGATTTTTGATAATATTATAAATTGATTGATTTTCTATGCTTGAGTTAATTAGCAGAAGCAGAATATGATTTTAAGAAACTTCAGAGTTACTGTTTATTGTAACTTTAGTGAATTCATAGATCTGCCTTTGTTAAGTGGTGATAATTCTATTGTAGCCCCATTAAATGCTAAGTTTGTAACCATTGGTTTGTTGCATCGCAAGTGTTTGCTCTATGGATTGGTTAATCTAATGTATATATCTAGATTTTTCTCATGAATGTTTATCTAGTATCGTGTTATAAAAATTACTCCTTAAATGTGCAAAACATTTATTTTTGACTGAAGCAAGTGATGCTCAATTGCAAAAAGATTTATGTTGCTGCAGTAGACAATATTTTAAGAAATGTAACATCTTTTGCCTTACATATTATTATTCAGTTTGAAATCTAATATTTAGTGACGAACTATTAGACTTTAGTAGTACAACAATTTCCTTGGGTGTGTGTGCACGCACGCGCGCGTGCGTGTTTGTGTGTGTGTGGTCTTAATAAAGTAAACTACATATGTCTGTACAGTTCTTACCAATAGTTCTATTGGTTCAAGGAGGAAATCTTAGGTATATACTTTCCCAAAAATAGAACATTTAATAAATTGAAATTTCTCCTTTTTTTTTTGTTTTAGTTTGGTTATTTATCGTCCAACTTCAATGATTTAAATTTACTTTGAAGGAAGAACATTCTTTTTGTGTAAGATTGTCCCTTTAAAAGAGACTTAAGTGTTTGATTTTGAAAAATAGGGATACTATTGTTACATTTTTGTAGGATTACACTGTTAAATTCGTGTTTGGTAGGAAAAGCTTCGTCACAAAGTGGGACTTTTCTTTATGAATCTTGAGTAATCAACCCAATTATAGTTGTCGAATTCAGGATCACATCTATTTAAAGAGGATATGGTTTCAATGTTTGAAAATTGGTCCTACTTTTTTATATCCCAAAACATAAAACATGTTCAACTAGAGAAACTTACATACTTGTATGCATTATCATCATTTCATGTTTTACTTCTCTCTTTCTTTTACATAAGACAGTAGTTAACATCATTTAATGTTTTATTTCTCTCTTTCTTTTACCTAAGACAGTAGCAGTCGAGTGGTGGATTGAATCCGTTGGAGTGATTCATTTTTGTGCGCTCAATATCCCACTGCACTACTCTAGTTGCTTTTGTTGATTTATGATTTTTTTCTACTTTAGCTTGTGCAATCCTATAGGTTGCTCAATGTTTTTGCTCATCATCTTTCATGCACTTCTCATCTTATTCAATATCAGCAACCTCTAATTCCAATTTGTGAATCAGTTTTCTTGGACCTTCTATTTGTATGTTCACATGTTCCATTTTCTCCTTATCGTTTTCCTGCTTTTTTCTCGAGTATGTTCAATTTCCTTTCCAATACCATTTGCACGAAGAACATCGTCTATACCTTTTTTCTCCAATTATGAAATAGAACACATATCTTTGTATCTCTCTAATAAGTAAATTATATTTATAAGCAATCATGTTCTTTCCATTTTTGTAGAATGAACCATAATCAACACTGATCCAAGTCAATGTGGAAAAGGAAGAATTGGCAAAATAAACCATGTCATCTATGCTAGTAGTCGTCTCAGAAGTGAGATGAGACACCAACATAGTCTGGACTTATCAGTCAACACTTACTTAGACTTTTCATGCATTTGGCTTTGGGAAGAATGTGTTTGTTTTGATGTCTCTAGTGTTAATAGACAAAGTTAAAGCTTGACCTTTATTACACTGAAGAAGTAAAAAAAAACACATTCTTCTGAAAGCCAAATGCATAAAAAATCTAAAAAAGGTCTTGACTGAAGAAGTCAAGTCTATGTTGGTGTCTCATCTCAATTCTGAAACGACTACTAGCGTGAATGAGATCGTTTATTCTGTCAATTCTACTTTCACCGCATTGAATTGGATCGGTGCTGATTAAAGATGCCACGAACAAGACTTCTAATAAATATGATTTACTCTTTTGTAGAGAGAGACAGAGATCTGTGTTCTATTTCAGAATTGGAGAAAAAAATGTTTAGATGTTGTTCTTCGTACAAATGATATTGGAAAGCAAATTAAACATACTCATGAAATAAAAGAAAAGGACAAGGAGAAAAAGAACCATTTGAATATACAAATAATAGTTGCAAGAAAACAGATTCATAGATTGGAACGAGAGTTTGTTGATATTGAACAAGATGAGAAGTGCACAAAAGATGATGAGCAAAAACATAGAGCAACCTATAGAATTGGACAAGCTGAGGTAAAAAAAATAGTAATCAAACAAAGGCAGCTAGAGTAATGCAGTGGGATATTAAGCGACACTAGAACGAAGATATCCAAGGGATTAAATCCACCACTCGACTTCTACTGCATTATGTAAAATAAAGCAAGAAGTAAACAATGAAATGATGATAATGCATACTAGTATGTAAGTCTCTCTAGTTGAACATCTTTTATGTTTTGGGGTATAGCAAAGTAGGACCAATTATCATCTTTGAAACCATATCCTCTTTAAATAGATGTGAAGTTGAATTTGACAAAAACGATTAGGGCTTATTAATCAAGATTCGTACTGAATAGTCCCAATTTGATGTGAAAAGTTTCCTACAAACGGCGACTTTAATAGTGTAGTCTTATAGAAATCTAACATTAGTATGTAGTTTTGATGATTGACAAAGTATTTTAATATTTGACAAAGTAAAATATGATGCATTGTTTATTACCGTCAAAAAGGGAGAAATTGTTGGGAACTAGAAAAACATATAAGTTGTTTTGATAATTGATTAAATGAACATGGTTCACTTCTTGTTTTCTTATTTGTACTCTATCAGCTGAACCAGATCTCCAGCCGTTAATGCAAACAATTTGTACAGATATGGGAGATTGCAACAAAGAAGGAAACTAATAAATTGTAGAACAAAGGAGAGAAAAAATAATAAAGAAATAACTTATATATAGTAGCAAAAAGGAAAGAAATAAAGAGTAAAATTAATGTCCAAAGAGGAGTCACAGTTTCCTTATAGGATGAAACTCTTTTTAAGGAAGGAAATAAGATATTTCCTTATAGAAGATGAAGTCCTATTCGAAGAGCCACAATTATTGCATATTCACGAAATACATCAACTTGAGAGCAGTAGCCATTGGAGAAAAACTGCATGACTTGGTAACAAAAATACATGTACCTGGTTCACGAATTGTGTTCAAGTCTGTTTTATTGAATATTGAAATTTGATAAGAAAAAGGCTAGAGTTATTAGTCATTGTTGATTTGTTCTATGTTTATTATTGAGTTGTAAGTTTTAATAATTCCTAGATTGAAGAGAGTAGTTGTGTGGGTAAGGTTTGTAAAAAGAGCGAGTTTGACTTCTTGAAGAGTAGTTGGTGAATATTGTAACAATAAACACATTTGAGTTCTTGGAGAATACGTAGTTAGTGAGGTTTGTAACAAGAAGAGAGTTTATCTTCATGGAGAGTTTTTAAAACAGTTAGAGTTAAACATTTTTTTGTCGAAATGAAAGATTTTGTTTCACCCATGTGCAAGAATTACAAGACAACTAGTTCATTGTACAATAGAACTAGTCCCACAAATTAATCATTGAATCCTAACCATATAGAAAACCCAAAAATTCTACGTCTAGCTAGGAAAGGAAGTCAACTTGGCCAGCATCATGAACCTCTTTCTATGACTTTGTCCTCTCATGTGGAGTTGCAAAATTATCTCCTTGAGCCTGCACCTGCAATCATTACTTTTACCTTGGAAACTTCTAGAATTTCTTTCATCTTATATACGTTAGATAGTTGTTGCGAAAAGGAACCCCAAGATACCAGTTTTTGTGCTTGTTCCTTTCATCTTCCCAGTTTTGATGATTCTTCTTTCCTCCATGTAGTTGAGAATTGAAGACCATATATGTTTAGAGAACACAACTCAATGGAACCTGAATTCTCAGTATTTTCAGTCGGCCTACTGTTGCACGCCGATTGATCTTTGATTACTAACCATGTTGTCACACCCCTTTTCTGACCAGCGGAAGAGTTTTTCCAATTTAAGTGACGGTATTGATTAGAGATTATTATTATTTTTTCAGAATCGCCACTTGAAATTGAGTTATGGTGTTTCAAGTCACCTTTTCTTTTGATTCCTAATCAAAAGGAAATGACTCTTTATTTTGTGTGCGAACTAGAAATACGAGTAAGGAATTCTGTTGACTGAGGGTAAGGTATTAGGCATCCCTCGAGTCCCGTCGTTCTAGCACGGTCACTTTTATTGACTTATACTTGACTTAAATTATTATTATTTTTGATATATTATTACAGGCCATGATTTTTCTTATATTTATTTTATTGTTGAATTTTATTTGGTCTCGACCTAGATACGTAACCGCATTCTTGGTCTTCACGATTAGAGACATAAATGTTGTCTTTGCATCACACTTAGTTACCTTATATTTTATAAGTCTCTACTTTAAATTAATACAAGTTAATTATATTAATGGATAAGGTGTTTCACCGCATCCTTGAGTTTATTTTAATGTGTCAAAGAAGATGTGTAACCACATTCTTAATTGAAACAAATATTTTTAAATGCGCTTAAGTGTTTGATCTAACATTAAAAGACAATATTTATTCCTTATGACGAAAAATCAAGTAACTCTAAACTTCTAGGATACAATATAAAATTTGGATCATTTTTATATCTTTTTAATTTATTTACTCTTAAAGTTAATGTCCAAATTAAGCATGCATATATTGCAATTTCTTATTAATCCAACAAAAACAATGAGGAATTGCTAAATAAATCTCTCTTTTTTTGTTTGATAAAATAAAAACGAAAATAATTTGTGAGTCTAATAATACCTACTTTATCATTATTGGTATGTAAGTTAAGACAAAAACATCACCATAGCCCGTTCATTTTACGGAATAACGGCTAACAAATAAAATTCAATCAATAAAAATAAACACCAATTAAAGCTATCATCATGCATTAAATAAATATATAACACTCAACCTAATATTCATTTCAATTAAATTATGAATGAAGCAAAATTATAAGAAAACTTAACATATAATTACATCAAATTCCATCAACAAAATAAAGAGATAAAGTAAAATTGTACCTCAAAATAAGTACCGTAAGATCTTGACTGAAGCTCGATTAGAACACTCACAAATCATTTTTGGTGTGTGGTGTTGGGTTTGTTCGTGTATTTTGTATTTGGTATGTTGCTAGAAGGAAGAAAAATGTTTTAGCATATAAGTGAGGGGATTTTTTTTCTAAGTGTGCAAATCTTTCCTTTTCCTTTTCTTTCTGCGTGAGTGTGGATTTTTTGGTAGTGTGCAGAATGATGCATTTTTTTTCTTCCCCTCGGTACGTTTTTTGTGTGTGAGTATATATTTTGCTGATTTTTCTCTTCTTTTCTTTTGTTGTGTCGTGTGTGTGTGTTAAATGTATGTGTATATTGCTGCTTGTGTAGTATAGATATAGGTGTAGATGTGGTGTAGGTGGGTGAGGAAGTGGTTGTGGATGTACGTGTGTATTGAGTGCAGCAAATGTGGGGAGGTGTTGTTGAAAGTGGGGATGGGAAATGGGGTAGTTAGTTAATTTAAGTTATTATTTTTTTATAATATAATATAATATAATATTATTATTTAACTATTTTTAAAACAAAAATTAAGTAGTTAATAACAAATTATAATTAATAAATACTAAATTATTTATTAAACTAAAATTAATAGAAACATATATTTTATAAACATTATTTTCTTTATAACAGAATTTACACTAATAATGTTACTTTTTTCCTTTTTAGTTTTCAAATTTTTATAATGAACTTAACAAAAAGAGATAGAAAAATAAAATATCTAATTTAGATAAAGAAAATATTTAACCACTAAAAATGGTGTAAAATTTAAGTTCGGTCAAAAATTACATGTCTACAGTTTGGCCCTCTTTAACTAGAAACACGAAGTGTTTGCAGACAAGAAGTAGATAACGTGACAAGTTTTGACCGAACTTGTATTTGAAGGAAAAATTTGTTCAATCGAGTCTTGGTTTTGGACATCCTACATATCCCGGGTTATAAGGGAATCAGGTCAGATGTAGTTCAAGGAGATGAGTAGATGAGTTGGAAATTAAGTGAGGTTCCATCGAGGCTCCAGGTCGCGACTCTTATCCTTACATAAAAAATATTAAAGCAAATAGTCAAAAGCAAAATAAAAATACAAGCTCCTATCTATGCAACTTCGCTTGAGTCTACACTTGAGTCTTGACTTTCAGATATCACTTTGAATTTTTTGGGTGAGTATCTTGATCTTGAATTAAATCGAGGCTCAACTTGCCACTTAGAGTGACCTTTTGACACTCTTCAAAAAGACAATTTGAAAATTTTCTTGAATGCCTGCTTGGTTTGTTGATCAGTAGTTGAATGGAAGCAAATGTCAGGAATTAAGATTGCTACATGCATTGAAGAAGCCGATTCTGGCTATCATGAGGATTAATCATTATGAAAACAGTTGAAACTTTGTTCTTGAATTTCAAATCAATGTTTCGTTTGAAGAAACCTAAAAACCATCACAATAAAAAGAAATAAACAAAAAAAATTCCCCAGTTTTCAGTGGAATTTTTTTGTTAGTTATTAGCAAATGTGAATTTTCCAAAATAAACTCAGACTAGGAAGTGTTTATCCTAGGACAAAAATAAAATATAACGTCTTAGACTAGGAAGTGTTTATCCTAGGAGAAAACAAAAATAACGTCTTAGACTAGAAAGTGTTTATCCTAGGAGAAAAAAAAAACATCTCCGACTAGGAATTGTTTATCCTTGGAGAAAATAAAAACTAACGGTCTCAGACTAGGAAGTGTTTATCTTAGAAGAAAATAAAAGGTAACAATCTCAGACTAGGAAGTGTTTATCCTAGGAGAAAATAAAAAATAACATCTCAGACTAGGAAGTGTTTATCCTAGGAGAAAATAAAAAATAACGGTCTCAGACTAGGAAGTGTGTATCCTAGGAGAAAATAAAAAATAACGTCACAAACTAGGAAGTGTTTATCCTTGGAAAAAATAAAAAATAACGGTCTCAGAGTAGGAAATGTTTATCCTAGGAGAAAAATGAAAAATAACAATCTCAAACTAGGAAGTGTTTATCCTAGGAGAAAAATAAAATAACGTCACAGACTAGGAAGCGTTTATTCTAGGAGAAAAAAAAAGCGTCTCAGACTAGGAAGTGTTTATTCTAGAAGAAAAATAAAAAAATTACGTCTCAGACTAGGAAGTGTTTATCCTAGGAGAAAAATAAAAAATAACAGTCTCAGACTAGGAAGTTTTTATCCTAGGAGAAAATAAAAAATAACAGTCTCAGAATAGGAAGTGTTTATCGTAGGAGAAAAATTAAAAATAATAGTCTCGAACGGTAACACCCCGGAAACTAGTAGACTAAACTAGAGACTTATGTAAGGGTTCTAGATCTTGACGTGGGGGTTAGAGTTGTAGATATGACTACCCGTATTTAGAATGAAGGGTTTCAGAGTTTAACGTCAAGGTATGACTCCCCAAGGACCAACCAAGGGTCCTCGAGGAGGACCCTAGGAACTACCAAAAATTAGTGCACCCAGGATTGGGGAACCATGCCCCGTAGGGTGACTCACGCCCCATGGGTGAGGGATCGTGGGTCAGGGTCCCAAAACAGGCTGCAGACCACCACCCCGAGGACCAGCACGGCTCGTGGGTCCACCAACGGCCCGTGGGTCGGTGTCTCATGGGTGAGGTAGTGAAGTTGTTTCAAGCGGTTAAATGTTGGTTAAGGGAATATTCTAGAATTAATTAGGGGTTAAGTGGTGTTATTTTATATTAGAATAGACCACCTAAATAAAGCTATTAGACCCCTAAATACATTGATCCTAGTCATTATTTCAATTCAACCAAAAGAACCCAAATTTCCTCTAAGAAATTCTCTCAGTAGAAGAAGAAGGAAGTTGGAGCCTAACGTTTCAAAGAGCAAGGGTTTTCTTATGAATTTAGTGGGGATTCTTCACCAAGGTATGGTATCTCTTCATCCATGGATAGAATCCATCCATGGAGCCCCTTCAAAAACCCCAATTTCAAAGCTAGAAATCCCAAAAGTTAGGGTTTGACTTCAATCTCATGGATTGCTTTCAAATTCATTTTTAATGATTGAATTATGTTTTATTATGGATAAATTGATGATTTTATATGGTTTTATGTTTAATTCCCCAAGAATCCATGAATTTCCCTATTTTTCCAATTTAGATCTTAAAGTGTGGGTATTGATTGATGTAAGGAGAATGTTACAAAATTGTGCATGTATTAATTGAATTACTTGAATTATGAGTTATTATCCATGTCTAAAGTAGTGAATTCTATATGTGTTGATTGAATGTGGTATTTTGATCCTAGAAGGGCAAAGTATGAGAAATATGCATGATTATGAAATATATGTAAATTCTAAGAATCATAAGGCCTTGGGAGTGGAGCTAAGTTGTATGTTGAATTTTATAGAGTAATATTGTGGAAGGTTTACCCACATGATCTATATTATGGATGTATGCATGTTGTTATAAGATCTATGTAAATACTATGAGTACACTTTGAGAGTGAAGTGTTAATGATTAGGTTGTTGTTGTGGGTTGATTGAAAAGTTATTCTCATGAACTCATAATGAACATAATATGTGATGAGTCCGAGATTTGGACTCATTTGGGGAATTGTTTATATAGATTTAGTTTCCTCAAATGCTTAATTTATGCCATAAACTAATTTTAAAGCTTTAATTTTCAGGTATATGGATTGAGGAACAAAGCAAGGATACTAACAGGCAAAATGGAACAAATTAAACTGAAGAAATGAAGAAAGGGAAGCTTGGTGATCGCCAAGAGCATTTAGCGAATCGCCGAGTGGCTAAGTTGACTGCGTAAAGTTCCAGTTTACCAGCCCTGAGGGAAGAAACCAAGTTTGCAATAGAAAAGGGGCAGTCGGCGAATCGCCGAGCATTTCCGCGATGCAAAGAGAGATCGCCCAAAGTTACAGGACTTGAGGATGCTGAATGCCAAGGAAAAAAGGAGATAGAAGAGAGCATTGGGCGGTTAGTCGATTGGTTCGGCGAACCCGACTTACTTCACATAATGGCCCTTCGTGGCTTATATTTGGCACCTATAAATTATATTTTGAATAGCTAATTTAGTATGCTGTCTTATGCTGAGTTAGTTTAGAATATTTTTCTCTTGAGTTTTTCATAGTTTCGAAAGAGACTTGAAGGATTTTGGATATTCAATTTGAAGATTTTGGAAGTGGGTTTCGAATTTTCTGCAAATTGAAGCATTGTAAAGACTAAATTACTCTTACCTAGTTGATGGCTAACCAATTTGGTAACCGTTTTTAACTTTTTATGATGCTTGGCTAAAACCCCAATTCTTGGGGTGTGATCATGTGATTATGGGTTGAATTAGTTTATGGGTATTGTTAATTACTAGTTTATATGCTATATCGAAGTGGGTTTAATCATTAATTGTGGTTTAATTTATGAATTGTAGTTGCAAATATAGTTCTAACCTTGTGTTCTTAGCTTGCTCGAGATAGAGGTTTTAGAACTATGTTTATTAATTAATTATTTGTAGGTATTGGGTTTAGCTGGGTTCAGCCCGAGAGAGTGAATCCTAAACCCAATCCTACCCATTCAGCTCGAGAGAGTGGATGAATTAAAGTGTGGGATGTTCTACATTGCTATGCTTGTTGATGTTCGAAACAAATCACCTGATTCAGGATACTTGTTCGAGAGAAAGCTATCTCCCTTATAGTCTAGCCTACTCACTGAATTGCAGTAGTTTCAATTACCCATATATCGAAATTAGCCTATAATCGATCACATCCTGAGAATTCCTCTACTTATTGTTAGTGCAAATTATTTGTGACTGCGTTGTAGTTGATAATTGCAACACAAAACCCTCATCTGACATTCGGGTCACCCCCTTTTAACTTGTGTCATGTCTTTTTCGATAATTTATATTCCCATATCTAGTTAGATCACATTCATACTTCTTGATTGAATTTGAACACGTACCGCTCTCTGTGGGATTCGACTGAACTCTTTGTTAAGTTTTATACTGACTAACGATCGTTTGTAACTAGAATTGGATGAGGTGTGTTGGAAATATTAATAAAAATAGGGGCCGCTGCCGGGAAGTGGTGTTGTTTAAAATTCTTTTAGTAAGTTGAATTGTGATCTTTTTAGTTATAGTTGAATGTACTTACTTTAGTTTTGGTTTTGTGTTGCTTGTGTTAAACAGAGGAAGAGATGAGCGTTAACGGATGTAATGGTAGCCAAGTGGGCCACCAAGATGATGTTGGAATCCTCAATGACCTAAACGACCCAAACGTCAATGACCCAATTCCATTAGGTGGCGTGAGGGCAATTCATCTACCTCCAAATGAAGAAAATGTTGTTTTTCACATTAGTAGCACAATGCTTCAACTCCTACAACTGAAGGGTCTGTTTGGGGGGCTGGCTCATGAGGATCCCCATGAGTATATTCGAAACTTTGTGGACGTTTGTGGTCCATTCTCATTTAAGAGCATATCGCAAGAATCAATTAATCTCAGGTTGTTCCCATTTTCTCTGATGGGCGAGGCTAGTAAGTTGTTGGCTGAGTTGCCAAGAGATTCCATCACTTCTTGGGATAAGCTTACTACCGCATTTCAAGTACGATTCTTTCCCCCATCGAAGATGATGACTCTTAGAGATAGCATCCAAGGTTTGAAACGCTTGGAAGGTCAGCCAATACATGAGACATGGCAGAGATTTAAGAAGCTGGTGTTGCAATGCCCAACTCATGGATTTCCAAATAATGTGTTGCTCAATACTTCTATAAGAGCATTGACTCAGTTAACAAAGGAGTTGTTGATCAACTTGTTCCCGGTGGTATAATGCAACAACCCTATGAAGTAGCATCTCAACTCCTTGATTACATGACCAAGATCAACAGGGCATGGTACACTCGTGAAGACTAAGTTTCTTCTGTAATTTTAGAATGACAAAAGAGCAGATAAAAAAGGATCAAGAAAGAGACCAAAACATGGCAAAAATGATGACCCAACTGGATATATTGTCCAAAAATGTCATGGGTGTTGGTAAAAAGGGTGCTAATGTTGTGGGTGTTGGTGGAGCGAACCCCGATGAAGCATAATTTGAGACTCTGTACAAGGAGGAAGTGAACTTCCTAGCCAATCAAGGAGGAGGTTATCGTGCAAACTACCCAAGGCCGGGTGGAAATCAAGGTTGGAACAGAGATGAGGGCTGGAGAGACCGTGACAGAGATTGGCGTGATCGCAAAGCCACTTGGAAGAAAAGAGAGGGGGATAAGGATAGGTATGTTCCTCCCTATGAGCGTCAAAAGCCCAAGGAATCTGAAGGTATCCGAACAGAAGATAAGCTCTCACGCATTCTCAACAAAGTTTAGGGGTTGGACAAAGTGTTGAAAGAGATGAAAGAGGATGTCTCTACACTTAATCAGACTGTCACCTCTCATTCTGTGTCTATTAAGAAGTTGGAGACCCAAATGGGTCAAATGTCCTCACATTTGAATCCAAGACAACAAGGGGGGTTGACTAGTGGCACACTGGCAAACCCTAAAAATAAAGTTTGATTTGGTATGCCACGACATTTACTAAGGCGCTTCTTGGGAGGAAACCCAAGTTTTTAATGTTGTAGTTTTGATTTTGAATAACGGGTGTTGATTGTGCAGGTTCAAAAGTGAGGAGTGTTGGAAAATATGCAGTTTGGCGAGCCAAAAGTCTAGTCGGCGACTCGCCGAAGAGGTCGGCGAGCTTGACTTGCACCGCCGTTGGATCCACCAAGATTGAAATGGAAGTCTGTAAAACTCAGCGGGCCAATTGTTTAATCGGCGACTCACCGAAGAGGTCGGCGAGCCCTATTTTGTCCGCCGTTTGAACCCCCAAATTGACTGGAGGTTATATAAAACTTGGTAAGTTAAAGTACCGCTCGGCGCATCACCGAGTGGTTCGGCGTGGATTACTTATTCCACCAAAAAGGCCGCGAGCTGAAAGGTTTTAAAGGCCAAACAGTTTAAAATTTCAAAATCTTTCCTATTCTCTCATTTCTAACCCCGCGCACTCTCACCCAAACTTTAGATATTCCTTTTTTTTCTATTTATTTGTTTTGTGTGTGTGATCTCGTGCTTGGATTTGGAATACTTTGCTTCCTAGCTTTTAAATGTCTCAATTCGGCATACAGGTTGGTGTTCCGAACCCTGTACTTTTGTTTAGTGGTTGAACTCAAATTAAATCGGTAAATGTGTGTTGATATGTGTTGGGTAATTACTTAAATTGTGTTTTATGTGTCGGATTGCCCGTATTGTGTGCAAACTTGTGCCTAAATACTTAAAAGATGGTTTCCCGTGTTTTGTACGATTAAATTAGTCTTAATTTTTGAGTTGCGATTATTTTGAGTTGGTTCTAGTTGGGTGAAGTCTGAGTAATACCAAATTGTGCCAAATGATGTATTTGCCCAATGAGGGAGCGTTTGATTCCTTTCTTAAGGGCAAAAGTTGTCAAATGGACAATTTTTGCCAAATCGAGGGAAGTCTGAGTACCCTGAAGGCACGGGTCATATGTGTCTGGTAGTAATTGCATGGTGTGTGTTTGATTTTGAATTTAGGGGATGCGGGTTTGATTTTGGGAAATGGGGTTGAAATTTGGCACGTTGGGCCGTTTAGCGAATTTCATCGAGCTCGCCGAATGGTTTGGCGGTTCGCCAACGTCCTCCTTTGATCGCCTTTAATTTATTGTTTTGGCTTAAATGAGTCTCTAACTTTCGGCGGGAAGTCTGAGCTCGCCGAGTTCACTTGATGACTCACCGAAAGGTTCCTTTGATCGCCCTTTTTGCGCCCCTAACCCCTAAAACACACTGTAATATTCGGCGGGCTAGTCTAAGCTCACCAATTGGTGTCAAAAATTCACCGAAGGGCCTTAATAATCGCCGACAAGCCTTTATTCTGGAAATCTTTTAGAGCTGGTCCTTTCGGTGAGTGTGATCTGGCTCGCCTAAGCGACTCGGCAACTGATTCGGCGAGTCTTTCTGCAACTTAATTTTTGCAACTCCCTTTAACGATTTCTAACACTTTGTTATGTGTTTTGAAGATATGACTAGACCCAAGGTGCCAGGAAGAGACATGTCACCCCGCAAGCTGGCAAAATGGATCATCATAAATGAAGATACAGCGGCATCCAAAGCAAAAGCAACCAAACTTCCTACCACGGGTGGAAAATGCAAAGGAAAGGATAATGCGCTCGTAGTCGAGTCACCAGAGGCCATCTCCGACAGTGAAGGAGTCTACGCGACTCACCTTACTACATTAGAAAGCGAGGGAGAACACCAAGATTCTTAAACTGCCATCTTGTAGCATGAGGATGACCAACTTTTGTTGGCCTAAAGAGTTGAGATGTGCTCAAAGAGGATGCATGATCAGCCTACGATCAAGGTGCCTCATACTATTCCTCCTCCTCCCCCTTCAGATTAGACTATGGTCCCTGCACCACCTGTACAGGGTCCTCCTCTCCGGTCTCTCAACAGACTAAAGGCCGAGAGGCTTTCCATAGATGGTGTGGTGGACAGATATACAGAGATATGGCGCACCCTTAAGTCCCACAAGTTCCAGATTTTCATTAAACCCCAGGGTCCCTACATTCCTAATTCGGTCCATGAATTCTACTCAACCTAATGAGCTTTGGTGCCACAAGGGAAGAGAAATGCCAGTGTCTTCAAACCTGTGGATCATGTGGTTGTCCGGGGGAAGAAGGTCAAATGTGATAGTGATGAAATCAATGTCGTATTGGAATACACTTACAACTTTGCAGATGACTACCAAAGCACGATCAATAGAATGACATTCGAGGACATGAAAAGTTGGCTAGCCCCTCTCCTGTCTGACACTACTCCTATATGGATGGAGGCTGGAGTACCAATAGAGAAGAAAGACCTCAATGTGGCAGTTAGGTATTGGTTCGGTTTTATCAGTAGCACACTCATGCCATCTCACAACGAGTCTATCCTCCGCCACACAAAGCCGGCCTGTCTTAGATCCATCATTACTGGGAAGAAAATAAATTTAGATGCAATTATTCGACATGAAATGGACATGAGAGATAGGCAGTGACATACATCTCTCTCCTTTCCGGTGTTGATCACCAAGTTGTGCAGACGGGCCCGTGTGCCGCGAGATGAAAAGATAGATATGGAAGTGACTCCCACCTCCTCTACTAACATCCAGCATATTGAGGCCGAGTACTTGAGGGATGAGGCTGAGAAGAAGAGGGAAGCTTCGGTGGATACATCCCCGACGGTTGATATTGAGACACTACTTGCAGAGGCAGTATTGCCTACTCCGACCACTGGGCCTTCAGGTATTTCTAGCTTGCCCCCTTTATGACTTCGAGTTTTTCTACCGCTCCCTTACCTCCTAGGTCCGCTGCTGGTCCTGCTGCATCCCAACCTCCACTCACCCAGGCCATGCTGCTACAAATAGGGCACCTAGCCCGTTCTGCTAACGTGCGTGCCTCCAGGCTAGAGGCTATGGTTCCTGCGATAATTGATAGATCTCTCACTGCTACACTGGCACCTCTTAGAGTTGCTATCGATACCCTCACGTCTAGGATAAAGGTGTGTGAGAGAGGTCAGGGAGCCACTCATGAGGTGAAGTTCTTGAAGGCCGCGAATGCAGAGTTGAGGGGAGATGTGGACAAACTGAAATCTACTGATATGTCGATGATTTTTAGGACTGTGGAGATCCCTGACAACTTGGATACATATATTCCGGCCTGTTCTGATGTGCCTCTGACTGCCACCAGAGAAGAGGTTAGAGCTGATGAAGCGGCTTCAAAGTCTGAGGCTTAGATAGATGAAGAGAAATCTTGATATTCAGGAGGAGACCACCTGTGAGGGCCTAACTGAGGTTGAGGAGGCTATGGTTATTTCGGCTGTTCAAACCTCCTTGAGGGATACTTCTATGGTAGGCTCCAGTGGAGCTAATGTGGATGAGACACCGGGTACCGATGCCTAATCCCAGATTTCTACCCCGGGCACTGCTGCCCCAATAGACAGAGTGACTAAGTAGACATGATCATTTTTTTACCTCCCTCTCTATTGTTTTTATTGATTATTTTTGATTTAGTTGCATTTGAAGACAACTGCTTTTCTTTTGTGGGTTGGGTGAGGTATTTCCATACCTACCTCTTGTGATTCTGTTTTGTTTGTGAATATTGGGTTTTGTGATCTATATATGTGTTTCGATCTTGATTCTTGTGGATGTTTTTGCTTTTGGTCCTTTGTTTTGAATGGACATGGTTTTGAACCTTTATTTTCAAATTTGTGCCACATCTATTATGTGTGATTGTGGTTGTTCTTGTGCAAATTTGAGAATCTGTTATGATCAATATCGATGACTTGAATAATGCTCTTAATTGAACGAAATGAATGTGAGGCTACAATGAAGCCAATGAAGTTGCATAGTAAATGTGTGAACTTTTAGCATCTCGTTGTGACTAGCCGATTATCGCATGAGTCTCTTGTGATGAACATTGCACACTAGCTAGAAAGTGTGGAATCTTGTTTTATATTGGTGCCAATGCCTTGTGTGATGAGCTTACTTTGAACATTGTGTGTGATGGCACCTAGAATTTGCCCCTTTGGTCCGGTTGATTGAGTGATGCAACACTTGAAATGATCTTGGGCAACAATTTTGAAGAGTGAAACAATTTGACAATATACCTCTTTTGTGGCCAACCTTGTGAGATGTGTGAACCTTGCTTGAACCCTCTTGATCCTTATCCTTTTCTTGGAAGAAACATGAGTAATTATGACCTCTGTTTATCTATTCACCCGTAACCTTCATGAAGTGTGATTTGTTGGAATAGCCAACTTAGTCCAAAAACCTAAGTTGGGGGTGTGGTGAAAAGAGAAGGAAAGTCAACAAGTGTGAAAAATTCCCCTTTGAGTAATGATTTTGAAAAATATGGACCCCATCCATGTAAAAAAAAGAAAAGAAAAGAAGAAAGCAAAGAAAAAGAATGAAAAAGTTGCGAAATAAAGTAGTGGCAGTTTCAAAAGAAATGGAGTATCCGGTAATTCATTTGAAGTTGAATAATGGAGTGGATTATGAGCCTGATCAAAATGTTAAAGAAAAGGAAAAAGTGATGTTTAGACCACACTTCATGAAGGTAGAAGCCACTAAGCCTAAACAACCATACATTTACACTCTGTCCCGTTACAAGCCTTGAAAAGACCTTTGTGATCTTGAGTGAGTTGAAACGAAGGTTGATTGGAATATAAGGTAAAACCTATAGGTGAAGTCATGCATGTGTTCATCTTTGTGAGTGTGAGAGTCGTATATGATTCCGGAACTATAAATTGTTGAAGAACTTTGTGTGAATAGGGTATCATCTTTGTTGTGAGGGCATTTGAGTACCTTTGTTGAGCTTGAACTTGCATTTGAAGCAAGTATTGTGAACTTGAGCATTTTTTTATAATGGTGAGTCACAATTTGAATCTTTGAGTGCACAATTGACCATTGTATGAGTAAGTGGAAGCTTGTTGTGTGCATTCCTGTTGAGTCTTATGTAGCACTATTTGAGACATCCTTTTTGAACTGTTGATCTTAAGTTTTACTTGAGGACAAGCAAATGTTTAAGTTGGGGTGTTGATGACTTTGAGATTTGGACTCATTTGGGGCTTTGTTTATATAGATTTACTGTCCTCAAATTCTTAATTTATGCCATAAATTGATGTTAAGGCCTTGATTTTTAGGTATATGTATTGAGGAACAAAGTAAGGACACTAAAAGGCAAAAAGTAACAAAACAAACTAAAGAAATAAAGAAAGGCAAGCCAAGTGATCACCAAGAGCATTTGACGAATCGTCGAGTGGCTAAGTTGAACCCCTAAAGTTCCAGTGTGCCAGCCCTGAGGGAAGAAACCAAGTCGGTGATAGAAAAAGGCCAGTGGGCAAATCTCCGAGCAGTTCCAAGATGCAAAGAGAGATGCCCAAAGTTACATGACTTGAGGATGCTGAATGCCAAGATAAAAAGGCGATAGAAGAGAGCATTGGGCGGTTCGCCGATTGGTTTGGCGAACCTGACTAACTTCACCTAATGGCCCTTCGTAGATTATTTTTGGCACCTATAAATTATATTTTGAATAGTTAATTTAGTATGTTGTCTTATGCTGAGTTAGTTTAGAATACTTTTCTCTTGAGTTTTTCATAGTTTCAAAAGAGACTTGAAGGATTTTGGATATTCAATTTGGAGATTTTGGAAGTGGGTTTCAAATTTTCTACAAATTGAAGCATTGTAAAGATTAAATTACTCTTACACACTTGATGTCTAATCGATTTGGTAACCATTTTTATCTTTTTCTGATGTTTGGTTAAAACCCCAATTCTTGGGGTGTGATCATGTGATTATAGATTGAATTAGTTTATGGGTATTGTTAATTACTAGTTTATATTCTATATCAAAGTGGGTTTAATCATTATTCATGGTTTAATTTATGAATTGTAGTTGCAAATGCAGTTCTAACCTTATGTTCTTAGAATGCTTGAAAGAGAGGCTTTAGAACTTACATTATTGATTAATGATCTGTAGGTACCGGGTTGAGCTGGGTTCAACTCGGGAGAGTGAATCCTAAACCCAATCCTACCTATTTAGATCGAGAAAGTGGATGGATTAAGGTGTGGGTTGTTCTTTATTGCTATGCTTGTTGATGTTCGAAAGAAATCAACTGATTCAGGATAGTTGCTCGAAAGAAAGCTCTCCCTTGTAGTTTAGTCTACTCACTGATTTGTAGTTGTTTACTAGTAATTTCAATTACCCTTATATCGGAATTTTCCTATAATCGATCACATCCCGAGAATTCCTCTTCTTATTGTTAGTTCAAATTGTTTGTGACCGTGTTGTAGTTGATAATTACAATCCAAAATCCCCATCTGATATTTGTGTCACCCCTTTTAACTTGTGGCATGTCTTTTTTGATAATTTCTATTCCTATATCTAGTTAGATCACATTCATACTTCTTGATTCAATTTGAACACGTACCGTTCTCTGTGGGATTTTTGACCTCAACTCTTTGTTGAGTTTTATATTGACTAACGATCGTTTGCACCTAGAATTGGATGAGGTGTGCTTGAAATGTTAATCAATATGAAATGTGTTCTCACATTGTAATGGTTCTAGGGTTGAAAGGCTTTTCTCAGACTAGGAAGTGTTTATCCTAGGAGAAAATAAGAAATAACGGTCTCACACTAGGAAGTGTTTATCCTAGGAGAAAATAAAAAATAACAATCTCAGACTAGGAAGACTTTATCTTAGGAGAAAATGAAAAATAACGGTCTCAGCCTAGGAAATGTTTATCCTAGGAGAAAATTAAAAATAACAATCTCAGACTAGGAAGTGTTTATCCTAGGAGAAAATGAAAAATAACAGTCTCAGACTAGGAAGTGCTTATCCTAGAAGAAAATAAAAATAACGGTTTCAGACTAGGAAGTGTTTATCCTAGGAGAAAATAAAAAATAATGTCTCAAACTAGGAAGCATTTATCCTAGGAGAAAAATAATAAAAAGGTCTCAGACGAAGAAGTGTTTATCCTAGGAGAAAAAAAAATAACGTCTCAG
>JAJOOS010016060.1:0-14060 GCA_029582725.1 Solanum chiquidenum
TATAGTTAGCATGTTATAAATTCGTATACATTAACATTTTATTCTCTTAATGCTAATTTATATCTAGTTGTAATGAATATCACTAATTTAAGTTATTTATTTTAATATTTTTTTTTAAAAAAACCCTTTTTTATACAAGTTCTCTTTTAATTAATCTAATCTTGGTCGGTTAACTTTTTAACAAATCTTTAAGATAGTTTTTTTTATCCATAGGATAACTAGAATCTCTTACCTAGAATCATATATGTTTTAGTAGACCATCAATAGAATTTAACCTTCATGCTATTTAGTTCAATATTTAGATACCCTAATTACCCTTTAGAAATATATTTAAGGCTAAGATATTTACCTTTAGAAATACCTATTTTTAAGAAAACAAGTAAGAAAGTAGACCCATATGTTTTTTTTTTAACAAAAAATAAATATAACTATAGAATAAGTCCCAATAGCTAGGCCTATTTTATGTTCTTTAATTCACCCCTTTACGAAAATATATTTGTTATTGTCACTTTCCAAATCAAATATTACTAAAACATTTTAATTTCTTAACATGTTATTTCAAGATTTTAGACATGCCAACATGTTCAAAATACAAGGTACATACATATATATGTCATACGCAAAAAGGTACAAATCCTATATTTTTTTAGTTTACTCTATGCGTGACTTATTATTTTGTTACGCTTTCATATTATTTTTTTCTCCTATCACTTTTACAAATGTTACTTACTCTTTTTTTTTTATAATTTATAAATACCAACACTTTAATATACACATTATTGTTTTTACATATCTGCACCTCTACTATCTTATTTTATTTTTCACGTCTTAATGAAATGACATATTTTCATGAATTCAACATCTATATATTTCTTAGGATAACTTTACTATGATACATCTATATTTTTTTAACATATAAAAATTAACATACCTTTAAGTACATCTATTTATTTATTTTTACATGATAAAATACTACTATTAAATCTATTTTATAAGGCATATATATGTCGTATCTTGTATTTTACTCTTTCTTAAACTAACCAATTAACTTATCATTGATTTTTAAAGAAAATAAATAAACAAGTTTTCCTAATCATATTTTCCTAAATTGAGTTTAAGGATTAGCTTCGGATAGGCTCTGAGGGGTGCTTAACACCTTCCCTTCGAGTAACCAAAACCCTTACTCAGAATCTCACTGGTTTCGTAGATTAAAACAGAGTTTACATCTACATATTTAAAAATGGTTTTCCTAATATTTTCCTTAAAATTTAGGTGGCGACTCTAAAACAAACAAAACAAATTCACCAAAAATTAGAGTGTCAGCCGTATCATGTTGTGAACTGTTTCGGCCGGTTCGAAATAGGGTGCGACAGCTTGGCGACTCTGCTGGGGAACTTACTTAGGTTTTAACCTTACAAAAACTCAATTTAGGAATAATATTTGTGATTACGTGTTTATTTTTAAGCTTGCTATTGATATATTGCTTTGACTGAAAGGTCGCAAGTGAAATCCAAACTTGTGTTCCTTATTTGTTTGAAAATACTACTTGTTACTGCTTTCCCTACATTGTCATTTGCACATTCTATTTAGTCTTGGCCGTACACGCACACACTGTACACGCGAGGGGTGTTCCTGCACTCCTCTGAAACTCTCTTTGGATTCTTTAGTTTCAGAGTTGGTGTAATTAAGATAGTGCACCTTCTCGCAATTACTCAGTCCCACTCTCAATCATCTAGGAAAAAATATTACTTTTTAAAATAGGTCATGTTGCATAGCCTTAGGCAAGACAGTATACGGTATTGTCATTTCGTTTAGGAAACCACCCAAATGTCAATGAATTTCTTCTTTAAAACTCGACGACATAAACTTTGTGTGAAATTGATATAAATTATCTAAACTTAAACACTTAACGGATTTGGAGCAAATAAACTCATTATACCCTTTACCCTTTCTTTCAGAAGCAAATCAACCAAAACCTTCCTAATATCAAAATGATGACTGAGGTCCCTCGAACTCTTAAAGAATGGTGGGGAAACATTCGAGTGGCATATGGGAATGAGATCATGCCATACTTGGGGTCGTTAACTGATCTGCTGAATGTGGAGGCAAACAAGTCACTCATTACTCTAATGATTGAATTTTGGCAACCAACAACAGTGACTTTCCAGTTCACAAACTTTGAAATCACACCAACACTGGAAGAGATAAGTCAAATTACTGACTTACCGTTGACTGGCAGAGCGCCTTTGGCCCCGCGCACTACATCAGGAATTGTTTTTCTCCAGTCTTTGGGTTTGAGGGTAGGTTGATGTTTGCAAAGAGTTGATGAGGGATGGATCAGGTTGGATTATCTGTTTAAAAGGTTTGGTCGTCGAGATAGCTATGATAGGTTCCAGCAAGAATTCTTTATCTCTAGGGTTGATTGGGAGAGACTCAAAGCTACTGTCTTCGTGACCGCCTTTTTGGGTATTATGATCTTTCCAAAGAAGAAAGGTTGTGTCGACATCAACCTATTGCCTAGGTCATCTTCATGTTTAGAGGACCTGTTAGAGTGACCATGGTACCCATGATCTTGGCAGAAATATTTCGATCATTATCCCTCTGCTTTAGAGGATATGATCACTTTAAGGAAAGTAACCTATTACTACAGATTTGGGCGTTGGAACACTTCTATCAAAGACAAGCAGAAAATGGCACTGAAACAGACTTACACAACAAAATCAGAAGCCATGCGATGAGATTGAGCATGTGGGATGCCCCAAATAACGAAGATGGTTGGCGCTTTTTCCTGACCCACCTCACTGGGAACTGCATTCAATGGCGACTGCCATGGGTCCATGGCCGAGCTTTATTGAGAGCTAACCAGGCCTATTTCATTGAGTTGATTGGGTTGGAAGGCTTCCAACCTTACGCACCTCTAAGAGTCCTCCGACAGTTTGGGATTACCCAAGGTGTTCCTCTATGGTCAAATATGGCATTGATAGAGGTCGATTATGAAGGAAGAATTCCGATCGAAAGGATCGCTGTTTTGGTACAAGGATAGTGCGGTATTCTTGACTCAGACATGGGCGTTGAGTCATGGTGCACGCCTGAATATTATACTTGGTTTACGATGGGAGGAATTCTCGCTAGACCTAGCTATGAGGGAATCTTGGGGTTCATAGACACTCAAAGATCAAATCAAATTGGCACGGAGCTACTGAACCTCATGCACATCACTACAACCATGTACCAGCAGGTGACCCCATGGTCTATCGACCATCTCATACATGCAGTTGATGATGAGCCAAATGAAGAGATGGAGGAAGACCCAGAAGAGATGGAGGAAGACCCAGAAGAGTCTCCTAGAGAGCCAACTGAGGAGATGGAAGAGGATCCAGAAGAATACTCAGAGCATGACCCCAATTTGTATGACCCTAGAGATGGAGGAGTGACGCATATGGAGGATGAACTTGCTCCAACAGTAGAAGATGCTCACTCGGAAAATGGTTCCATAGGGTTTGATGAAAGGGAGGATTCAAATGACTGGGAATGGAAAATCGACGAATCCCCAGAGTATCACCCGGGGACTTACTATGATTTGGGAGACGATGACGATGCCCCAGCCTGGCCATAGATCATCTTTTTTCTTTGAATTCCCTCATAAGCTCTTTAAAGTGCGTGTGGCCTATCCCTCTTGTATGCCTTATGGCCACCCCTGTACTTTCATTTCTTTGGCTTCTGACTGCCTACATCGTTGTAATAGCCAAACTAATTAATCAATGAAGTTATGTTTGCTCCAAATCTAAAATGTGTTTAAATGGATCATTTATTATCAAACTAATTGCAATGTAGGCCAACCTCAGGCAAAAAGAGGTTCTTAGGAGGCGTTTTGAATGTCGCCGAATTGGCGTATATATGTGTTACATTTACATATTTGTTACATCTTTCCATATTTCCCAAACTAACATAGTTTCATTTTTCTTTGTTTTCTTTTCTTTATTTATCCCCAAAAGTACGTTGATTTGTGTTGACTTGCAAACTGGTTGACTCACGATACAACCTTCCATCAAAAGGAAAGATGACTTCAACGCTGCTGCAAACATAATGATACCTATTGAGAACCCCGAAGGTTCTCAAACATGATAGACATTCAAAATGAAGAGAAAATGGCTCACATGGAGCAAGAACTTGAGATCTTTAGGGAAGAATTACGTCAAGTGCGAGACTTGGCCAAACTGTCGGCTACCACCTTCCCTACTTTCAAGACGCCTATCTACTTCGCAAAGGCTGACTTGCCTTCTGCCGACTTGTCAAATCAGCCAGAACAAACTCAGCGCGCCCCCACTCACGGTCGAGTTCCACCAGCTTCTCCAACCGCAGTCAGGACCATTCCTAACCTTTCCAATCGCGACCCTACGATACCAACAATGCAACAGATACTTGGGGCACATGTCGCTACTCCCTATGAGACACATGTTCCACCCGTATATGCCGCTGGAGCTCCTACCTTTACAACGCCAGATGTGATTAATGTCCCGTATGAGGTCGATCAATATGAAGAAATGGAGAAAGATGCTCGGTTGATAGAAGATGCATCGATAAATGCCCAGCTTCAGGGTCTGAGAAAAGCATTGAAAAGCTTACAGGTTACTAGAGGAACGGAGAGTCTAGATTATGATGACTTGTGCATCCACCCAGACATTGACATACCGGTAGGGTACAAACCACCGAAGTTTGACATGTTTGATGGAAAAGGTGACCCTCACGCACATTTAAGGGCATACTGTGACAAGTTAGTTGGTGTAGGGAGAAATGAGAAGCTGAGGATGAAGTTGTTCATCCGGAGTCTGTCTGGAGAAGCATTGATCTGGTACACCCGCCAAGACCCTCGCAAGAAATGGCTGAGGACTTCATGACTCGTTTCAGATTCAATACTGAAATTACTGCTGACAGATTCTCATTGGCCAATATACAGAAGAAGCCATCTGAGAATTTCCAGGAATATGGGTGCAACCACCACTAGATGAGAGTGAGCTCTCGAAGTACTTTATTTGAGCTCAAGAAGGTATCTACTTTGACAAGATGATGTCAATGATGGGTCAGAAGTTTGCAGAATTGGTCAAGATGGGAGACTTCATAGAAGAGGGTGTTAAATCTGGGAAGATTCAGTCTATGGTCGCATTGCAAGCTGCAAGTAGGGCAATACAATCGGGTTCCATTGGCGGCATCAAAAAGAGAAGGGAGGATGTCTCAGCTGGCACTTACCAACAAGGAGGACCATCCCACCGATACCCCAATAATCCCCAAATCACTGCGCATTACGTCCCAGTATATAATACCCAACCACACTATAATCCACCCCGAGCACCAGCATACCAAAATCCCCCAAGACCATATGTCCCTGTCGAAGCACCAATACACCAAAATAGACCAGCATATGCACCGAGACCACGTCCAAATCTTGAAGCTAGAAACACTCACACTTACACACCGATTGCCGAACCCTACGCCCAATTATTTGAAAGGTTGAGGACAGCAGGAGTGCTGCAACCAGTTGAAGAAAAACTTCCTGATCCAATCCCTCGTAATTTTGATGGAAACAAGCGATGCGCTTACCACTCGAGAGTCCAGGGACACGATACATAAGATTGTTATGGTTTGAAGAACCAGATCGAGTCGTTGATCAGGAGAGGAGTAATCAAATGCAATCCAACACCTCCTAATGTAAACAACAATCCCTTGCCAAACCATGAGAATAGGGACGTCAACATGGTTACTCTGGAGGATGAATATGGGGGCCCCAACTATCCGAACATAGATGAAACAGATGCCATGACATCTTCGGCACAGCCTGTTAGCACTGTCCAACTAAGAGAACCTTTGACTATCCAAACATATCTCCCAAGAGTTATAGTGACCACTCTAATGGCTAGAAAGCCTGAGTATGACACCAAAGCAGTCCCTTGGGACTATCGAGCAGGTGCCAAGGGCAAAATGATCGACACTGCAGTGGCTCAAGGAATGACCAAGTCAGGGAGGTGTTATGCCCCAGAGGAACTAAATCAAAGAGTTCTTGGAAAAGAACAGAATCCAAAGAAGAATGTTACCGATGCTGAAGCCGCAGAGTTTTGGAAGAAGATGCAGTCCAAAAACTATTCGGTTGAAGAACAACTGAAGAAGACGCCGGCCTACATATCCATTTGGTCTTTGCTTATGAGTTCTAAAGCTCATAGGAATGCTTTAATGGAGGTGTTAAGCGGAGTAATCATTCCAAAAGAGACCACAAGTGAGATCTTAGCTGCAACGATTGGAAGAATAGTGGAAGCTAACAAGATTTCTTTCCACGATGATGAGTTGCCTGCAGAAGGGCCTGGTCACAACAAAGCGCTTCACATCGCAGTCAAATGTTGTGGTAAAATTATGACTCGTGTTTTAATTGATGGTGGTTACGGATGCAGCATCTGTCCTTTTACCACTTTGAGGGATTTAGGTGTTAATATAGGAAAGATAAAGGAAAATCGTGTGAAATTTAGAGCTTTTGACGGAGCGCAAAGAAGTGTCATTGGAGAGATATAACTCACATTGCAAGTGGGGCCGGCTGAATTCCTCATTTTGTTTCAAGTGATGGATGTATCATCCAACTACAACCTGTTGCTGGGAAGACCATGGGTTCACATGGCAAGAGCGGTTTCTTCTACTCTTCACCAATGTGTAAAGTTTGAGTGGGGTCGTACAGAAGTTACCATCCACGGAGAGCTTAGTCACCCCATCCTTTCTGTTAATTCTATCCCAGTCGCTGACGAGTTATACGGAGCCACTTTTCACACTTTGGAAATTATGCAAGCTGTAAGGGTCAGTGAGGAAGTAGAGACAGACGATACAAAATTGTCAAGTGCAGCAAAAATGGTTGCATCAGAGATGTTGAAGTATGGGTATCAGCCCAAGAGTGGACTTGGACCCAAGTCCAATGGCATAGTTGAGCCGATCCAGCTAAAGCATCAGAGAGGCACCAACGGACTCGGATATGAGCCTGCCTCGGGAAGAGACTGTCACGAGTCAAGTGATACAATCTTTGTACCAAAACAAGCTTTGATTCCAGATCAAGTTGGCATTGATGACGTCGTCGAAGGAATAGGCAATATGTTCGTGGCCATTGCTGGAGAAGATGAAGGGATAAATCTCAACAAGTTGACCATTCGTGATGCCCAACCTGGAGAAATCTTGCAGCATTGGACCATCAGCCCGTCCCTGTTTCAACCAGAGTCCTGGTAGTGTGGAAAAGTAGTCTTGATTTTAAAATTCGCATGATCAAATTGAGGCTTGAATCATGCCCAATCATTTGTTGTTTGCCTCTTCTAAAAGCTAGAATGCTTTGAAATAAAAAGTCTTTATTTTTAAAAAAAAATTCTCGTTATTTTAAATATCTACTTATTTTTACTTACCTTTTGCACTTTTCAGCACTCATATTAATAAAAATCCTTGTTCAACGGTTATGACATGTAACAAATCCACCGAGCAAGGTGAAAATGATGAACAAGATCATGAAGAGTACGATGAAATCATGATGCCAGAAAATCTACCACATGAGATCGAGCAAGTTGAAAGTCAGAAAAAACCCAATATGGATGAAACAGAGGTTGTCAACTTAGGAGATGAGGAAATTGTGAAGGAAACACGAGTCAGCATACATTTGGAAGCTGAAAGAAAGCAAGAGTTAATAGAATTGCTTAAGCAGTATGTTGACGTATTTGCTTGGTCTTATGATGACATGCCAGGATTAAGCATTGATATTGTCTCGCACAAATTACCGACTGATCCCACTTGTCTACCTGTTAAGCAAAAGACAAGAAAATTCAAGCCAGATTTGAGTTTAAGGATCAAGGAGGAGGTAACTAAGCAAATTGAGGCGAACATTGTGAGGGTTACAAATTACCCCACATGGTTAGCCAATATTGTGCCTATGCCAAAAAAGGATGGAAAAATCAAAATATGTGTGGACTATCGAGATCTCAACAGAGCCAATCCTAAGGATGATTTCCCTCTTCCAAATATTCATATACTCATAGATAATTGTGCAAAACATGAGTTGCAATCATTTGTCGATTGTTTTGCAGGATATCACCAAATCCTGATGGATGAAGATGATGCAGAGAAGACATCATTTATCACTCCATGGGGAGTGTATTGCTATAGAGTAATGCCATTTGGTCTCAAAAATGCCGGTGCAACCTACATGAGGGCCATGACTACTCTTTTCCATGATATGATCCACAAGGAAATTGAAGTGTACGTGGATGATGTCGTTATCAAATCCAAAAGAAGTTCAGACCATCTGGATGACTTATAAAAGTTCTTTAAGAGGTTGCGTAGGTATAATCTGAAATTGAATCCAGCAAAGTGTGCATTTGGAGTACCCGCGGGAAAACTATTAGGATTCATCGTTAGCAGGAAAGGCATAGAGTTGGATCCATCAAAGATTAAGGCAATCCAAGAGCTACCTCCACCCAAGACCAAGAAGAACGTGATGAGTTTCTTGGGAAGACTGAACTACATCAGTCGGTTCATAGACCAATCCACAGTAATTTGTGAACTTATATTTAAGTTACTAAAGAAGGATGCCGCCACAAAATGGACAGAGGAATGCCAAAAGGCTTTTGATAGAATCAAAGAATACTTGTCCAACCCACCAGTATTGGTCCCACCAGAGCCTGGAAAGCCTTTGTTATTGTATCTATCTGTCATGGATAATGCATTTGGATGTGTATTGGGGCAGCATGATGAGACATGTAGAAGAGAGCAAGCTATTTACTATTTGAGCAAGAAGTTCACACCATACGAGGCAAGATACACCTTGTTAGAACGAACATGTTGCGCTTTGACTTGGATTGCACAAAAATTGAGGCATTACCTATCTGCATACACCACATACTTGATCTCAAGAATGGATCCACTCAAATACATCTTTCAGAAACCAATGCCTACAGGTAAACTGGCAAAATGGCAAATTTTGTTGAGCGAGTTTGATATTGTGTATGTGACATAGAAGGCTATCAAGGGACAAGCCCTGGCCGATCACCTCGCAGAAAACCCGGTGGATCAGGATTACAAGCCACTCACGACCTACTTCCCTGATGAAGAGGTTTTGTTTGTAGGAGAAGACATATCAGAGTCGTATGATGGATGGAGGATGTTTTTTGATGGAGCATCAAACTCTATTGGAGTTGGAATAAGAGCAGTCTTAATTTCGGAAATAGGGCAGTATTACCCAATCTCGGCCAAGATTAGGTTCTACTGTACCAATGACATGGCAGAATATGAAGCTTGTATTCTCGGACTCAGGATGGCCATCGATATGAACATCAAAGAACTCTTAGTGATTGGAGATTCCGACTTGTTGGTTCATCAAGTGCAAGGATAATGGACCACTAAGAATGTCAAGATCCTTCCTTATTTGCATTACATAAAATAGTTGAGTAGGAGATTCGCAAGGATTGAGTTCAAGCATGTCCCTCGAGCTCAAAATGAGTTTGCTGATGCTTTGGCAACATTGTCCTCGATGATTCAACACCCAGACAAGAATTACATCGACCCTATCGATATAGAGATACATGATCAACATGCTTACTGTTTTCATGTAGATGAGGAACTGGATGGAAAACCCTAGTACTATGACATCAGAAGATTGATAGAAGCACAAGAATATCCTGAAAATGCCACAAGCAACCAGAAACGGACTTTGAGGAGGATGGCCAATCATTTTTTCCTTAACGGAGAAATCCTATAGAGGAGAACTTCAGATTTAGGATTGCTGAGGTGTGTCGACACCACAAAAGCAACAAGGCTTTTGGAAGAGATACTTGCAGGAACATGTGGACCTCACATGAATGGGTTCACTTTGGCAAAGAAGATTCTAAGAGCCGGATATTTTTGGATGACCATGGAGAGAGATAGCATCCGGTATGTGCAAAAATGTCATCAGTGTCAAGTGCATGGAGATCTTATACGGGTTCCACCGAATGAGCTCAATGTGATGGGTTCCCCTTGGCCATTTGTTGCTTGGGGAATGGATGTTATTGGACCCATAAAGCCTCTCACGTCAAATGGACATCGTTTCATCCTGGTCGCTATCGATTATTTCACAAAAATAGGTCGAAGCTTCGACATACAAGGCAGTGACTAAGAAGGTAGTGACAGACTTTGTTCTCAACAACATAGTTTGTTGGTTTGGAATTCCAGAATCAATCATAACAGATAATGCGGCCAACCTCAACATCGATCTTATGAGGGAAACTTGTGAAAGGTTCAAGATTGCTCACCGAAATTCCATAGTTTACCGGCCACAGATAAATGGAGCGGTTGAGGCTGCAAATAAGAATATCAAGAAGATTTTAAGGAAAATAGTAGACAGTTACAGGCAATGGCATGAGAAATTACCATATGCTTTACTCGGTTATCACACCACGATCAGAACATCAACTGGGGCAACTCCTTATATGTTGGTTTATGGGTCAGAAGCAGTAATAGCTGCCGAGGTGGAAATACCATCTTTAAGGATTATCCAAGAGGTTGGTTTGGACGATGCAGAATGGATACGTAGCAGGCATGAACAATTGATGATCATCGATGAAAAGAGGATGGACGCAGTTTGTCATGGACAACTCTATCAGAACAGAATGACCAAAGCATTCAACAAGAAAGTCAAACCTCGACAGTTCACACCGGGGCAGTTAGTATTGAAGAAGATCTTTCCTCACCAAGGGGACGCCAAAGGGAAATTTGCACCAAATTGGCAAGGACCCTACATGGTTCATAAAGTAGTCTCTGGAGGAGCGGTAATCTTAGCAGAAATGGACGGCAGAGTAAGCACAAAGCCAATCAATTCAGACGCCATCAAGAAATACTACATCTGAAGAACTCAAGATTAGCGTTTATTTTTGTGTACTTTCGTATTTTTATTGTAACAGAACTACGTTTAGACCTGACTTTCCACGGCGGGGTACATAGGCAACGAACATCGGATCCGGTCTCCTTTAGAAAACCCAAAAACATCATTTTCATGTATTTAGAACTACGCTCGACCTGAATTCCCTCAGTGGGATACGTAGGCAATCCTTGTCGGATTTGGTCCTTTGCATTTCATATTTTTCACTTTCATATTGTATCTGAACTACGTCCTGACCTGATTCCGCTTGGATACGTAAGCAGCCTGAGTCAGGCCCGGTTAATGCATTTCATATTTTTTTTTATCTCTCTATTGTATTTGAACTACGTCCTGACCTGATTTTGCTTGAATACGTAGGCAGCTTGAGTCAGGCCCGGTTAATGCATTTCATTTTTTTTACTCTCCCCTATTGTATCTGAACTACGTCCCGACCTGATTCCGCTTGGATACGTAGGCAGCCTGAGTCAGGCCCGGTCATTGCATTACATATTCTTACTTTTCCATTGCATTTCATATTTTTCACTTTCCTCTTGTATTCGAACTACGTTATGACCTGATTCCACTTGGATACGTAGGCAGCTTGAGTCAAGCTCGGTCATTGCATCACATACTTCTATTTCTCCCACTTGTATTCAAACTACGTTATGATCTGATTCCTATTTTGGGGATACGTAGGCAGCCTGAGTCAGGCTCGATCAATTCTCTGCATACCCTTAGGAGACATTCCTCATAGTTAGCGTAACCTCAGAATATTGAAGAATATCGATCGTCACAGTGTCTGCAAAAAAAAAGCTAGGAAAGCTTTATCAGAAGGGTAAATCTACAGGATGACTATGTTGGATATAGTCAATAAAATGGAAAGCTCGATGGACTTCAGAACATGCCATAATCTAAAAACGCTAGAGAATTACTCCATATATATATATATATATACCTAATATATACGTAGTATACTTACTTTCTAGAAAAACAAGCTAATTTTTTTCAAAAATATTTTTTTCACTCATCCACCTACCAAGTCTGTAGGTTGAGAAATTATGTGCAGAACTGACGAGGTGTCGAAGGATTCTAGTGACGAGGCTTCAGTCCGCAAGTCGATGCAAATCAACACCCCCTCCCAAACTAAAATTTTCTTTGAATGCAGGAACATAGGAATCAAGAAAATAACATCAAGTCTTGGGTATGACCGGAAACGCCATTCGATTTCTCACAATCATGAGCCAAAATACTCTTTCTTTACTTCATTTCTTGGAAATACTTCAACTTGCATCTTATGACTAAAATATATTTTGTTTAAATCTTTGCAGGAACGCTCAAGATCTAGGTCAAATATTGAAGAAAAGAGGGCCCTCGTAGGGAGATAGGATGGTTAATTTGCTGTCAAAATAACTCCACTAACTGGAGCTTGTAATCTAACCTCATCAACAACTCCGCCAATCGGATACCACCGTCTAACAACGCCAAACTCCACAAGTGTGGGGTTGTATATAGCAAATGTCACTCAAACTCCACTGATTGGAGGCTGTACATAGAAAACATTGTCAAACTCCGCCAACCGGAGGCTGTACATAGCAAACATTGACCGAACTCCGCCAATCGGAGCTTGTATATAAGCAAAAGAAGCAACATTCCGTCAATCGGAGACTAACATCGTAGCGACGTCACTGAAGCTCCACCGACCGGGGGCATGCAAGTATAGCGACTCTGTCATAAGCTAACAATAATATGTTACATTACAAGCTTTACACAGCCGGATCCAGGCTTTTACATTACAACAGCCCCGCCAGCCGGAGGCTTTACATTACAAGCTTTACACAGGCGGATACAGGCTTTTACATTACAACAGCCCCGCCAGCCGAAGGTTTTACATTACAAGTTTTACACAGTCGGATACATGCTTTTACATTACAACATGCCCCGCCAGTTGAGGGCCTCTACATTACAAGTTACTTTACCTACATCACATTCACAATACAAAAAGAGACATCAACATTCGTTTGAACATCTACACTCTACTCTTTTCATTACTATTTCAATTCATAAATTTTTGAATTGCAACAGGTACTTTTCACCCTTTTACATGTTTTGCAGGACAAAGCATTGTAACGAGGAACTCCCTCTAAGCAGCAAACTAGGGCAAGTTAGTGCAATGTCAAGCATCACTAGCTACGTCAAGTATTCACTTTCAAAACTCGACTCAACTCGATTTTCAGAAGTTTAGATTTAAATTTCACTTATAGCTCTTTCATGTCTCAGTTCATTGTAACTCAACACTGGGGCATCCTTTGAAAATTCATCTATCTACCTTGAGTCTTCAGTAGAGATTGCTACAGAGCATTTCTCATTCAAGTTTCTATAGAACTATATCTTGTCCCTCTATTTGTGCTAATATCTTCATACCGCACCATCAAAATATTTCAGTATCATCATAATTTGATACTGGGGCAAAAAGTTTTTAAAACAAAATTTGCGATGTTCCTACACTCTCGAACTACATATGGCCTAATTTCTCATGAAACCTGAGATATGTAGGCAACTTAGAAACCAGAGTTCGACCATAACTCCATAAACATTCTTGCCAAGTTATTGCTCAAAGTGTATTTTGGTGGATCGCCTAAAATTGGATTGTGTCAATATTTCTTTGTCCACGTCTTCTTTACTCTCTTCCATGGACAAAGAAAGGGGCAAGCTGTTGACACCCAATTTTGGCTCTCCACATTTGACTATAATAATAATAATAATAATAATAACAACAATAATAATAAAATATATATGTTATGAAATTTTTATAGGAATAGAAAATATTTTTAATTATTTATTTTTACCTGATGAATTTATTTCATAAATGTTATTTCTTACAAAATTAAATATATTATATTACTACTTACTTTCTCATTTTTAAATAAGCGTCGTTCTTAAAAATTGAATCTATTTTTGTTTAAATATAATTTCTTTTGTCGCAATAGATATTTTTCGTACATTGTTTAAAATTGGAAAGCTTAATTAATTAATGAGTTACTAACTTATTTTAATTTAATTTTTAAGAGTGACTAATTTTATCAAACAAGCTAATCTTGCAAAATAATTATTTTTAATTTAATAAATTATGACTATTTAATAAAGGAGAGGTTATAAT
>JAJOOS010016061.1:0-38182 GCA_029582725.1 Solanum chiquidenum
AATAGTAACAATAGCAAATCGTTTCAGCTGCAAACTAAAACCCTCATCAGCATGTATATCGGAAAAGTTGCTTGTGGTTTCAATGGCGAAGAATAATTCGTTGAAATTGATAGTAGTGGTATTTGGAGCCATGTCTTTTGAGTGGCTGGCGATTGGGCTTGTTTTCAAACCATGGATTGATAAAACTCGAGCTTCAATGGACAAGTCTCGGAAACATCTTGTGACCTCGCCGCCGATCAAAGTTCAGAAGCTGGCAAGTCTCAAGTCAATGTTGATCCTCCCGAAAAATCAACTGTTTTGAGAGTTTGGTTTGATTTTTGGGTTCTCAAAACTAAATGAAATTAAGAAGAAATGAAACCTCGGACAACTTTAAATTAGCTTTTTCGATTGGAAATTAAAACGAATTCCTACCTTATTGAGTTGATTTCATCAGTTCATCAGTTCATCATAGAGTACCTCTGACTCTTTTGTTGGGGAAGATGATGAATTTGAATGGAGTAAATAATTAATAAAGAAAATAACTTAAATGTGGCAGCTTTTAATTGATTTTTGGCATTAAAAACGGACCTTCACACGCATCATGTGCGTGTTCACAAACATAATGAGAAAATGGGTCAAAATGGTCCTTTTACAAAAATATTCAATACTTTTGTGGGGTGATAGGACATCCTCAAAGTTAAGGTGTCTTTTTGAAAATTCGAAACAACTTCAGTTGTGCTTTTATGTCTTTTCTCTTTTTTTTATGAAGATTTTTATCCTTAGAACCAATTGGTCTATCACATTTTAAGTGTGGTCTAGACTCATTTGCTTTAACATTTTGTCCTATCGAAACATCAACTCTAACTTGAGTATTACTAGATAGCATATATGATTTAGTAACCCGTGCATGGAAGGTTAGTAAATGCATCCCACAGTTGATTTGTAATACTCTGAAAGTAGATCATCTTTTAAATTTTTTGTTCACATTAATTTGTTCGAGGATCTAAATAAGACAATGAAAGTGAATTCCAATATATCTCATTTCTCAACTGCTTTTGTTCTCCCCCTAATGTTTGGTATGCTGATTCATCAAAATGACAATTAACAAACTTTGTCGTAAATAAATCTCCAGTTCTAGATTTTAATATTTTTTAATAAAACGAGATTCATACCCAACCTATATCTCCAACCTTCTTTGGGGCCCATCTTTGTGCATTGTGATGGAGCAATTGAAACATATACCGCACAACTAAATATTCTAAGATGGAAAATGTTTGGATCCTGATCAAAAATCGATTGTTATGGAAAGATGTCATGATAACTGGTTGGCCTTATGCGCACCCCATATTTAAACATGCAACTTTCTCCTCATCAACAATGGTCTAGCTATCGGTTGGATACGTCTAATTAATGATTCTACTAGACTATTTTGAGTATGAACATGTGCAACAGAATGTTCAACTGTTATTCAAGTGGACAAAAAATAATCATTAAATGTGTGAGATGTAAACTCACTAGCATTATCAAGAGAAATTATTTTTATTGCATAATATGAAAATTGTGTTTTTAACCTTATTACTTGAGTCAAAAACTTTGCAAAAATCATATTGCGAGTTGATAACAAGCCCACATGTGGCCATCTTTTAGATTCATCTATCCAAATCATATAGTATTTAAATGGTCTATATGCAGGGTGAATAGACCCACATATATTACGTTCTATCCGTTCTAGAAATGCAAGAGATTCCACCCCAACCTTAGCTGATGATGGTTTGATAATCAACTTTCCTTAAAAACAAGCAGCACAAGAGAATTCTTTTAATTGAAGAACATTTTAGTTTTTTAGAGTATGCCAATGTGAGTTTTCAATTATTTTACGCATCATATTATAATTGGGATGGCCCAACTAGTAATGCCAAATGATAAAATAATTAAAACCAGTAAACCTTTTGTTTACTACGGCATGCGATTCAATCGTATTAATATTTGTATTGTACAATCCAAAAGTGCATATAATTTTTCATGTACAATTTTCTTCTTTGCATTTATTGTAGTTATATAAATGTACTTCACCTTGCCTTCATTCATTGTCTCAAGTTGATAGCTACTTTAACAAATAACCTAATGAGACTTACTACAATACAATACATTATCAATTACCAATAATGCTCTTCCAGGTAGAAATAAACCGCTCTTCTAGAGCCCTCAATCAATTTTGTACTACAAAATAATGTATTAACATATGCCTTTTTCATATCCAAATGAGAGAAATATTTATTTTCTCTTAGTATCGTATGAGTTGTGACATTGTCCAGAAGATACATATTTCCATTACTCAGCTTGAATCCAACTGAAGACTGCATTTTTTTTATGTAACTTCATAAAATAAAAATATATAATAAAAAATACGAAACAAACTAACAAAAGAAAATTTAAGTACTTCAACTTTAAGTAAAACAAAACACGTAACAACATTATTTATTTTTCAGTTTAATGATCAATCTTCAGTTGTGATTCTCAAAGAAGTCCTCAGCTTCTAGATGAGTAATATCATCGAGCCCATCAAAAGTATCATCTTTCAATGCTAAATTTGCCTCAACATTCTCATCATATTTTTGATAAGATTTTATCTGAACATCATCTTGGGGAGTCAAATGTGACTTTATCCGGGCATTAGAAAAAGAGGCACCACATTTATTTCTTTGTATTGAAGGAATTTTAATAGAACGTGATGAAATGTTCAGGTGTCCGACATTCATTTTTCAGTGACCTTTAAGGCCACAACGATGCCAGTGATCGCCCTTGCCTTTTGAAGAATTATTTTGAGGATCCATATTATCCTCCCTTTTGTTATGACCACCACCTCGACGATTATTATGTCGTCTTTTGCCCTCATCACGCCCACACACATTATCATGACTCTGATTATTTTGTCTTAATTCAGATTGGATGTGTGCTTCTACCCCGTGTGCTTTCGGTAATAGAGCAGTTTCAATGAGATGGGCTTTAATGATTTCTCATTAAAAGGGCATTATGTTGCTCAGCCACCAGAAGGCATGAGATTAGGCATAAGATCAATTTAGAGGATTCTTGAAAATCCTTTTCAATGTATTGTTGTTGTAATATCACATTAGAGACATGAAACATAGTTAGTGTTTTTTTCCAACATGCCCTTATCTTTTATAGTTTTCACACATAATTTTAATTGAGAAGTGATTTTAAATATAGCAGAGTTATACTTAATTAAGATTTTATAATCTTGAAACTGTAAGGGCATCCACTCATAACGATCCCTTGAAAATACCATTGTCTTGAGGTGGTCACACATCCCTTTCAAACCTATCCACAATTCAAGTGGATCTTTTACTGTCAAGTACTCAATCATCGGGCTTTCATCAAGATGATTACGAAGGAAAAACATAGTCATCGCTTTATCCTGACTTGATGCTTCATTTCTTTCGGTTATAGTATCACCAAGTCTCTTAGTGGCAAGGTGAATTTCAACATCAAGTACCCATAACAAATAGTTCTTTCCAAAAATATTACGTGCCACAAATTCAAGTTTTGACAAATTCAACATGATGAAACTATCATAAAATAGTTGAGTTAGTAACACAATGTTGATTTCTTTATAATAAAAGATAAATTAATATTTCAAATGATTAAGAATGAGTATAAAATATATTTTATGCATGAACATGAAATGTTACAAAAATATATAAACTCATGAAGTATTAAAACGGTAAATTTAATATATTTTCTAATTATTCTACAATATTTATTAATAGTTTCAATTGATATTAACGTCAAAGTTTTGTAAGAATTTCAAGTCATATTTAATACATACTACTCTTCTTTACGACACACAATACTTATCATAAATGTATGACAAGAAAATACGTATGAGTATTCTAATTAGCATGCAATCATATTGCTTAGTATTTAATTTAGAGTTATAAGTTAATAGCATATAAATAGCATAATAATATAAACCTGAAACATATTGATTATTATGCGTAGTAAAGTATCATAATAATACCTAAAGCAAGTCATGTATGCAGTAATTAAATTACAAAATAAAGACTTATGAAAGTCCTATTAGAGAAGTTACAAACATATAAATGTATACTTAACTCAGAAATAAAAATTGATTAACTTTTGGGAAAAAAAGATAATCCCGAATTAAGTAGGTTTTGGGTTAGAGACTCGTGCGGATAACGTGTTATAAAATATTATCAATATAGAATAATATAAGACAATATATAGACAAGATAAATGATAGATAATGTTTTCTTATTTCTTTCTTCTGTAATTTTTTATTGTCTTCTATAGAATAATTATCGCTTATTTATAATAGAAAATTTCTTCACAAGTTACAAGAATTAAATGACGTTCATTCATTTAGTACATGAACTTCAAAAAGAGTTATGGAAGAGACATCCACATTAATACATTTATAACAAAAACTAGAATTTTTTTATTCTTCATGCGTCGATTTGGTGGGTGAGTCAAGCAATTTACAAGTAATGAAAAATGCCAAAATGACGCAATCAGACTCTATTAACATTTTCATAAGTATTGATTATTAAAGCCCGAGAATATTATGCGATGGTAGAGATTTTTCTGTGTTGATAAAAAAGTTATTTCGAATGTAAATTATGAGAATGAAAAAAATTCTTTGAAAGAGCTCTTTGTGTCCCCTTTTTAATGAGGGTCTATTCAGAGATAATTTAAATTATTCATCTCATTAAATTTTTTATATTTATCGAAAGTTAAATAAAAAAGCGTTTTCATTTATATCTTTCAACATACAGAGTCTTTCGAAAATAATCTTTTTTAGCTTTACAAATAAGAATAAACTATATGTACACTTTACTCTTTCCAAACTTCAACTACGAGATTACATTAGATATGTTATTATTGTTTTGTATCTTTAAACAAATCCTTGAGAGAGAAAAAGAGATTTTGGGTGTGTTTGAGATTTTAAGTACCAATTTAGTAATTAATTAGGTCTACTAAGTATATAATTCTAATATTTGATTTTTTTTTGTTTTCCACCCATCTCTCTAGTATATGTATTAAAGCCATGACTAATTCAAATTTGTGGCATATATAAGTGTCATTTAAGTTGATACCACTTTGTTGGGTTTGAAAGAATCATGACGTCATGTAGAAGCTTACAATTGCAAATCATAACATCGATAAATCATATGACAAATAAAAGCATACTAAAGACATATTATAAATATGATTTGGTCAAGTGACCTACATATTGAAAACTATTATTAAAAAACATAAACTCTATTTGGAGAATAATATCCTCATAAAAAATAATTATATTGTGGATGTTATTGTGTTTTGGTATGAGAAGAGGGTCTTCAATTTATAGGGTTTCATAAATTTCCCCCAAGGAAAGAATAACCAAATATGGAAGATAATTATATTTTTCTTTCAGGAAAAGTTAGAGCATTTTTGTTAATGCTTCAACTTTCCTTCTAGAGAAAAATAAAACTCAAATATGATAAAAAAAATCATGACAAAACCCTAACAACACTCCCTCACAAAAATCTGGTTAAGAGTGGAGAGATCCTATCAATTTTTTGTTTTAATAAGAAAATATTATCCAATATCCCACCACATAATAGTGTAATAACTATATATAAATAAAAGCGTAGACAATTAAACACGCTTTATCAAAAAATTAACTTAAAATCAAATATCACTTTTTATTAATATATTTTATTAAATTTTGAATGTTCTTAGTGAGATTTCTGGCTTCACCACCGTCACGTAACTCTTTTTGGTGAAAGGAATATATCTCTGTTTTACTTTATTAAACGGATCTAAACATATCATAGTTTTTTTTAATTTTTTTTTCCAACAGAAAAGAGAAAATAAAAGCTGCTTCAACATTGGCTTTGTATACTGATGTTATTGGAGTACTCAATGATTTTGGCATGACTTGTCACATGAATCTATTTTGTTTTTAGTAACGTATATTCATTCATCATAGTTGATTTGTCTTATTATTGAAAAAAGAATCCAGGAAAATCCAACATATTATACCAAAGAGAATTTATTCATTATTCATTAAATAAAAGGAATATATTTTAATTCGTTTGTTTATTTTTTTATTTATCAATTTATTTATTTATTATATGAAACATCTTAATGATATGATTTGTTTAGGCTCTAAGGTTATTCATATTTTTGACAATGCCCATTGACTCTCACTTGTCCTTGAAATTTGAGTGGAATGTATTTTATATTGCAAAATACTTTATAAATAGGTTCAAATTTAATTATACATCTACTAAATTTAATTATATTTTAAAATTATCTTCTAGTTAGGATTTACGCTAGAGCTCTGCTAAGGTTATATACAATATTTGTATATATATAGTAGAAGAGTGTAAAAAGGTTAACAAAAAATCTTAGGATATCTTCATCAAATTTTAGAAATTATAAAATACATTTTTTCTTATTTTATTAAAAATATTGCCACATGAATTGTTACGGTGGAAAACAATTCATTTTTAGTAGAAGAAAAACGAAAGGAGACAAAATGAAGAACAAAATAAATTAGCCTGAAGAAAATAAAGAACAAAACAGAGAAAGATGTTGATAAATATAGAAACCAATAAGGGTTATGGTGGAGTGCTAAGTACTCATTCATCCTTAATCAAGAGGTCTCGGGTTCGAGTCTTCTTGGGTACGAAGTCACCTTTGTTAGGAAGCGTTTTACCCATGTGGGACTTTCCTAAATCCGAATTTAGTCGGACTTCAACGTGAATACCGAATGGGAAACCAAAAATTATATATAGAAGAAAAAAATAAAGAGGAGGAAGCGAAAGGGGAGGAGGTTGAAAATAGTATATATATGCAATATATGTGGAAAAAATAGAGAAAAATGGTTGAGGCATGATGAGGAAGAAGGGGAAGAGTTTAGAGTTTTAAAAATAAATGGAAAAATACAAAAAAAATAAAAAAAATATGTCAATGAAAAAAAAAAGGGTCATGTGGACGAAAATTCAATGTCAAATGCACCTAAGTGAGTGTATATATAGTATACATATGTCTAGTTAGGACGAAAATTCAATGTCAAATGCACCTAAGTGAGTGTGTATATAGTATGCATATGTCTAGTTAGTATTGAGGTGTGTTTCTCAAAGTGATAGTCTAGGTATGCTTCTCACACTATTAATAATTCAGGAATGAAACTAAAAAAAATAAGAAATTTAAAGGGTCGTTTGGTAGTGTATAGAAATAATGCTCAATAGAGTGTATTAGTAATGCTTGTATTAATTATGTTTGCATTAGTTATGAATAGATTATTTTTTATGCATTGTTTGGTTTGGTATGCATTATATAAAAATATTTATTTACAATAATATTCTCCATAATTATGATGGAAAAGATGTAAAAATGATTTTGAGGAGTAATTGAATCTTTAACTATAGTACTATACTAATGCATGTATTAAATACCTTTGCATTACTAATACCCAAAAATCCATGATAATAGTAATACACTCTTCAATATACAATAGAGTATATATGAAATACACAAAGCCAATGCGTATATTATTTTTGCTAATACACTTTTACAAAACGACCTATAAGTGTGTTTTTGACCCTTTTAACTCTACCTTATATTAATTATTTGAATTTAGATATTGGGTGCAAGTAAATTTTTACCTTAAAAATGAAGGGTATGTATGCAATTAACCACTTGTTGAGGGGGGTAAAATAAGGAGCAGAGAGTTTTTTTCTTGGTGGGAAAGTAGAGGACCAGTTCGTTATATTCGAAAATTCAAAAGTTAAAAGGACCAAAATGGAAAGCATCTTTTTCAGCCCATTATATAAAGACACACTTCAAATTCAACTTTCCCTAATAAAAACCATACCGTCACCTTCGCCTTTTTCCGGCAACCGTCTATACAACTTCCTCATTTTTACTCCAACTCAAAACCCTATATGTTCTTCACTGTCGAGCCAGTGAAACCCCATCAAAAAGTTCTATTTTTTCCTTTTTTTTTCAAGATTTTTCATGTTTTTGACCTTTTAAGTGAAGTAAAGAAAACCCAATTGATCAATCTTCTGTTATATTGAAAGTTTAGCAGGTATTGCCTTTCTGTACGTTGTTTTCTTATGGGTCGCTCTGTTTTGTGGATTTGGAGCTTTGTGATAGTAAAATTTTGGCTAAATTGTTATTAGGTTAATGGGTGTCTCTTAATTTTTTTTATTATGTTGACTTTCTTTTTCCAAGATTTTGCACGTTTTTTACTTTTTAAGTGAAGAGAGGAAAACCCAACTGATCAATCTTATGTTATACTGAAAGTTATGTCAGAAAATAGTTAAAGGTATTCATTTTCTGTACGAGTTTCTTATGGATCGCTCTGTTTTTGGATTTTGGAGCTCTGTGATGATAGAATTTTAGCCAAATTGTTAATAGGTCAATGGTTTTTTTCTTAAATTCTTGATTATATTGACTTTTTTATTCCAAGATTTATCATGTCTTTGGCTTCTTCTTTTTTCTTTTTCTTGATAAGGTAATTTCTTACGGAGGTTACAAAGGTATTGGATTTATGTATGTGAATTGTGGTGTTTCCAAGACATTTCGTTTGTCTACTATGTATTGCCATGTTTTTTTTCTTCTTGTTTCTTCTCTTTTTGATTCATAAGAACTGACTAAGTAAACCCAGGTGATTAGTGGCGGATCATGATTTTCACCAAGGGGTTCAAAATATGAAAAGAAGCCAAGGGATTAAACATCTACTATATATACACGTGCACAATAGTTTTAACCTTGAATATGCAGAGTAATTTTTCATTGAAGATGAACCCCCTTACTCCCACCTGACTCCACCCCTGCAAGTGATCAGTTTTCAGCTATAGTGTGGTGCTTGAAATCCGATTTATCCATTGGTGTCTTACCCACTTGTGTGTGTGTGAGAGAGAGTGAGTGAGTTTCGTGGACATTCTCTTCCATTAATCTGTCTTATGGAAGTGTCTGATAGTAGTAGATGTTTGAACTGGTTATATTGGAGAGATTATCTACATAATGGTGTGTTTTGAGGGCTGCCTTCAATGGTTTCATTTCCATAAATGGTTAATCTGTTGAACTAACTGTGAGAAATTGCGGGATTGCTCAATTTTGACTAAATAATATCTGTGGTTTGACTATTGTTATCATCAATTTTCAGTGTTGAAGATTTTGATTCCCACGACAAAGAAATGGAAGCTAACGGGAAGGACGAATTGAAGAAACCGCTTTTGCAAGATGATGCTGTAGCTGTCACAGTGGTTCAACTAAGTGACAGTAGGAATAAAAAGATTAGAACTCTCCTCTTCAAAGTTAATGGCATCACTTGTGCATCTTGTTCCAATTCCATAGAATCTGCGTTGGGAAAGCTGAAGGGGATTGAGAGTGCTACAGTGTCTCCACTTCAAGGCCAGGCCGTTGTTAAATATGTACCAGAACTTATCAGTGTATGTCCAATTTAAGACAATGGGATACTCTCGTAATTTTAAGCCAAGAATTTAATCATCAAATAATCAAGGACTTTAGAGTCCTAGACGACCAAATAGCTTTGTTGCCTTCTCATGTTGTCGACAGTCCATTGATTATAAAATTCACAAAATCTATTATTGTTAACTGATAGATTGATTCTTTTCTTTGTGCTTTTCTTTTTCCACTTCCAATATTATGACTGCTTCCAAAAGTAGTGCTTTTTTGGAAGATCCAATGTAGGTGCGACAACATTTTTGGAGAGTGAGCAACATAGCTATAGCATACACATACATATTTATGCATGTCTCACTGTAAAGAGGAATTTTACAAGTTCCATAAAAGAGCAGAATAGGTTTAAATGTGAAACAAATAAAGGCAAATATTTTAGTATGAAGTACATTTTAAAAAAGTTATCCCTGATCTCTTATCATCTTTTCGTATGTTGAGTGCTGCCTGAGCTCAACTGAGAAAAGTTGCATCAATTCTGATGTTTATGACTTCAGAGATTGATTTAATGGTGGTTGATTGCTCTTTGTTTTTCTTCTATATTTATGTTTCTGTATTTCTAACTAAATATATGACTATACCAGGCAAAAAAGATAAAAGAGGCTGTCGAAGACACTGGTTTTCTAGTTGATGAATTCCCAGAGCAAGACATTGCTATCTGCCGGATCAGAATCAAAGGGATGGCATGCACAAGCTGTTCTGAGTCTGTTGAACGTGCCCTTTCGATGATTGATGGAGTAAAGAAAGCTGTGGTTGGTTTATCTCTTGAAGAAGCAAAAGTTCATTTTGATCCAAATGTTACAAGTACCAGCCGGATTATTGAAGCAGTTGAAGATGCTGGATTTGGAGCTGATATAATTAGTTCAGGCAGCGATTTAAATAAAGTACACTTCAAGCTAGAAGGCATCGATTCTCCAGATGATTTTACTGCTATTCAATGCTGTCTCGATGCTTTGGAAGGTGTAAACACTGTTGAAATTAACCAGCAAGAGCATAGAGTGACCATAAGTTATGAACCAGATATAATTGGTCCAAGAACCCTAATGCAGTGCATCCAAGAATCTGGGCATGAGTCAAGTACTTATCGTGCGAGTTTATTTATCCCACCGAGACAGAGAGAAATAGAAAAAGAGCAGGAAATCCACACTTACAGGAACCTGTTTTCGTGGAGCTGCTTATTTTCCGTGCCAATATTTGTTTTCTCAATGGTACTTCCAATGGTTCCCCCTTATGGAAATTGGTTAGAGTATAAGGTTTTCAACATGCTAACTGTTGGAATATTGTTAAAATGGATCCTTTGTACACCTGTGCAGTTTGTTATTGGTCGAAGGTACTCTTTCCTTCATGGAATTTAAGTGCAATGTGATTTTCTTTTTTATTCCGAACTGTCTTTCGTAGAGATATGAGTAAAATCTAATAATTTCTAATTCTAAACTTCTACTTTAGGTTCTATGCAGGATCATATCATGCACTGAGACGGGTATCTGCAAACATGGATGTTCTGATTGCATTGGGAACTAATGCTGCCTATTTCTATTCAGTTTATATAATGCTAAAAGCATTGACCTCAAACTCCTTTGAGGGGCAAGATTTCTTTGAGACTAGTCCCATGTTGATATCATTTATATTATTGGGGAAATACCTAGAGGTTCTTGCAAAAGGAAAGACATCAGATGCTTTGGCAAAGTTGACAGAGCTTGCTCCTGAGACTGCATACCTATTGACACTGGACGGTGCTGGGAATATTATTTCTGAGACAGAAATTAGCTCTCAATTAATACAAAAGAACGATGTACTTAAGATTGTTCCAGGGGCAAAGGTTCCTGTAGATGGCGTCGTTATTAATGGTCACAGTTATGTGAATGAGAGTATGATCACAGGAGAAGCTAGGCCTGTTTCTAAGATGCCAGGTGATAAGGTACTCAAGATTTGTTGGCCATGCGTTTCACACTTTTGTTTTCAAATGCAGGCTATAATCAACAGATTGTATATCTTTTAACATGCTTTTTAATACTAAACATGTAACTATTAGGTTATTGGTGGAACTGTAAATGAGAATGGATGTGTACTCATCAAGGCCACTCATATTGGTTCGGAGACTGCCCTCTCACAAATTGTTCAGTTAGTTGAAGCTGCTCAGCTTGCCAGAGCACCTGTTCAGAAACTTGCTGATCAGATATCAAGATTTTTTGTACCCACGGTGAGTATTATCAATGTTAGTAGAAACCAGTACAAATCCTGTAAGCTTATTTTGTTTTTATGAATGAAATGAAATCCAAGCAGTTCATACAAAACTATTCAGATCTGCATGATGGCTAATTTTTTTTCCAGACAGAATCTTAATTGGCGTATGCTTGTCTAAGCAAAAGAGGTACTCCCTTGATGTGTGATCAAGATATATATTGCAATTTATATCTTCAGTATATTCATTTTAGAAGTCTTTAGTGACAATGGACCATTATTTAAATGCTGGTGGATGCAAACACTGAAATCTATAGCAAAGACCATGGCCAAATATACTCTGGTTTATTCTAAGACCTTAATCTGAATGATTAGGATAAAGAATAAATTTGGAGCCTGTCATAGTTTCTAATGTGTATGTACAGCACCGTTCGTACGATATAGCTTTTAATATCTGAAGTGGCTTGAATTGATCTTATTCTCAGATGTTGCCAGTTATCTGCTGGAGAGCTAAAACAACCCAATTTTATTATATTTCAGGTTGTTTTAACTGCAATTGTGACATGGCTGGGATGGTTTATCCCTGGAGAACTAGGTGTATATCCTTCAAGTTGGATACCAAAAGGAATGAATGTGTTTGAGCTTGCGTTACAGTTTGGTATATCGGTATTGGTGGTCGCTTGCCCCTGTGCGCTCGGGTTAGCTACTCCTACAGCAATTATGGTTGCCACCGGAAAGGGCGCTTCTCAAGGTGTGCTTATTAAAGGTGGAAATGCTCTTGAAAAAGCACATAAGGTTTGTTAATCTCTCCAGCCTTATAAGTAGCATATAGGTGAAATTATTTCAATTTCACACAGAAAAGTTGTCCACTCATCTTTTTTTTCTTTTTTGAGCTGAGAGGGAATTGAGGGGTCAAGGACGTGGGAGTTGTCAGTTCATTGCCTTGAAAATTCAAACTCAGAGCCAGAAATGAGATCAATCCTTGGTTCTAGAAGTTCTTGTTTACAACTATGGATAGTAATAGATAGTTAACTAGGAGTCAATTGTGCTTGCAGACTAATTTTAATACCAAATATTTTAATCCATGAATAGAAAAGAAATTGCATTTTTCTGTTTTCCTATGTGGGTGTTGATGTAAACACATCTTGTTCTTGCACAGGTGAAACTGGTTGTGTTTGATAAGACAGGAACACTGACAGTTGGGAAACCCACTGTTGTCAGTGCTGTGCTATTTTCTAACATCTCCATGAAGGACTTCTGTGATGTAACTATCTCTGCCGAGGTAAGCTTCTTTCCCTTGTGTTTCATAATTCTTTTCTTTTATACATTCTTAGATGTGATGCCTACCCTATTATCCGGTAACTTTGCTATGTGGAGATGTCCCCAACCTTTGGTCTAGTGGTAAGAGAGCAGCGCATTGTGTAGGTTAGGCGTACATCACAGATTCAAACCCCTATGATGACTAAAGCTTGTATTTAAGTGGAGAAGGTCAGATGTGTCAAGTTTGTTGAATGAATGCTCTCAAATTGAGAATTTCTTCTATCAAGTAGAAAGAATTCTGATTTACATGCCTAAAAATATGATATTTACATCCCCAAATATCTGTCATTCCTAGTTGTAATATCTCTAAAATTATGCTACATTAATCCCTAATATCTCCTATATATTGAAAGCAATTGACATCATAATTACACAAATATCTAGAGTTATTACATAGAAATGTACAACTATTGGAATTTGTCCGACATGCTAACATCCCCCCTCAAATTGATGGCATTTCCGTGCCATAGATTTTGTAAACACATTAGCTATTTGAAGATCACTGTATACATCTGGAAGAGTAATGAATCTCTTATACAGTTTCTCTGATAGAATGACAGTCCACTTTAATGTGTTTGGTCCTTTCATGATAAACCAAATTGGTAGCAATTTGAATGACACTTGTGTTGTCAACATGGAGAGGAGTCGGATTAGATTGAGGAAATCCAATTTCTGCAAGTAAACCACGAAGCCAAACAATCTTTAGAGCAAGCAGTAAACATTGTTCGATATTCAGATTCTGTTGAAGATTTTGAAACACGATCTTGCTTCTTGCTCTTTCGAGATATGTAAGAATCTCAAAGAAACATGCACCAATCTGTGACAGAGTGATAAGTATCAGGACATCCATAGCAATCTAAATCACTAAATGCATTAAGTTGAATAGGAAAACTACTAAGATAATCCATGAGTAGATGTTCCCAAGAGATATCGAATGATGCGACGGACAACCACCAAATGTTGATGGCGGGGAGCCATCATAAATTGACTCATTTGTTGAACTGCAAAAGATATTTTAGGTCCAATAATAGAAAGATAACTTTAGCTCCCAACTAATTGTTGATACATAGTTGGATCATGACGAAGGTTTCCTTTTGCTCTACAATACTTTACATTCAATTCACCAATTGAAGATTCTTGAAGACCAGCCAAAACAATCAAATCCATAGTATATTCGTGTTGGTAAATACACCTAAAGAATCATAATGAACTTCCAACCCCCAAAAAATATGTAAGACTACCAAGATCTTTTGAAAAGAATCCTTAAATTGCTATTGGAGGCTAGTGATTACTGATTAGTGAACAATCAATTCTTGTGATAATAATGTCATCTATATATACCAAAAGAAGAACACAACCTGTAGAGGTTTTTCCAAAAAGCAAAGATGAGTCATATTTGCTCGGTTCAAAAGAGAATTGCAGCAAAGTAGACTGAAACTTGTCAAATCAAACTCGGCGAGCTTGTTATAATCTATACCAAGACTGCTTCAACTTGCATACATTTGATGTAACTGACGAGAACAAACCAAGAGGGGGTTCCATACAAATATCTTTTTTGAGATTTTCATGAATAAAAGCATTTTTGACATCCATTTGATGAAAAAGCCAATTTTGTGACGCAACAATGACAATAATAGTTCGCACCGTAATAATTTTTGCTATCGTTCCAACATCTTCTCATAGTCCACACCATACTCATGTCTGATGCCACGGACCATCAATAGAGCTTGTACCAATCAAGAGTTCCATTAGAATGATGTTTAATTGAATAAATCCATTTACATTCAATTGGACGGACATTTGAAGGACAAGGAAAAATGTCCCATGTGCTTTCTTTAAGAGGGAAAAGTTCTTCCTTCATTGCTTTCTGCCAACAGTCAAGCTTGGAGGCTTGTAACCTGTTGGAATAGAGATGCTGGATAAAGTAGAAGAATAACCATACCAGTTGGGAGTACGATATACTTTAGTAGATTGTTGAGGAGGCTCAAGAGAACTAGACCATGAAGAAATTTCAAATTCTCACTATGGAACAGTCTCTGGTGATGGATTTGTATCGAGATGAGATAAAGTTGGCCACCATCATTCATACAAGAATCCAGGTTTGAACCACTTAGAAGAAGATGACAAATCCTCAACAGTAGGGAGAAGAGGAGAAACAAAAGCTGACAAAACATAAATAGGAAAGAAATAATGATTCTCAAAGAAAACAATATTTATAGAAATACAAAATTTGTTATAACTTGGATTATAGAAATTAAAACCTTTTTGCGAAGTACTATAACCTATAAAAGCACATTTAGTACACTGAATAGAAAGTTTATTGCATTGATAAGGAGGTAGATTCACCGAACAAACACAATCATATGTATAAAAATCATGATAGTTAGGATTTTGGTGATACAACAACATACCCAGTGAGTGGCGTCTGGGGAGGATATAGTGTATTAAGACCTTAACCTGTACCTTGGGAGGCAAAGAAGTTGTTTTTCGTAAACCCACGGCTTAGAGAAGCACATATCAAAGCAGATACTAGAAAAAAACATTACAAAGCTTTTTGAAAAAAAATAAATAGCTACAACAAATAGTGTGATAATCGAAGTACAAGGGATGGTGATAGCCTGCATCCTTGCTATTAGTACAAATGTCTCATCATAGTCTGTCTTCTTCTTGATTATACTCCAGTACTACTAACCTTGCTTTATTCCTTATAATGGTACCTTGATAGTCAAGTTTGTTTTTGAAAATCCATTGTTAGCTCAAAAATTCTGATCATGAACTTTTGACTCTTTTTTGTGAAACGTTAGCTTGTTCTTGGTCTAAAATAATAACACAAGTACAAAACAAATCACATTGACCTAAACATTTCCGGATTATAACTTAATCCCAAACCTCAGGCCAACCTTATGATTTTTCCACCCAATTCAGGGATTTTCCACCATTAATTCACCTAAAATTAACAATTTTATGGTTACATTAGTGAATTACGGCAAATAAATCAAGAACATATGTGTTTATAAACGACCTAAGGTTTTACACCCCAAAATCCTCATAAAACCAGATTTTCCCCACCTTAGGGCTACAATTAGCGCCTCTAAGGCCTAGAAATCAAAGTATCACATCGAAAAATAGATTACTTACCTTTACGAAGGTTCCTTATGAGAAATGGTTGAAAATCAGCCTAACTCACCTATGCTCTTCCCCAAAATGTTCTTGGACAATAATAGGCGGTTTTGAATTTTTTTTGCCTTTATAATGACTAACCCCGCTATCGCGGCGGAGCTGTAGCAGGAATTAAATCCACTGTTATAGCAGTGTGTCACCTGCAATAGCAACTTGCACGGGACAAACTTGAAACTTCTCCAAAATTAGCTTATTTCCACCTTCAAATCTTGCTGTTCCAAATCAACCCCTTCATGCCAAGTTTGTTATCGGGAGTTCTATTCACTCGAACTCACTTTCGAAAAGTCCTACGAACTCCGTATCGTCTTAGCTACAGTAAAACAAACTCAACATAGACGTTTCACCCTATCCTTTCCTCGGATTGCCTCATACTTCACCTTGCTCAGATTTCGTTTGAGACTAGCCTGACTTGAATTTTCAACTACTATTTCGGAAGTTTTCTTGCCTAATTTCTTTTACAAATAGTTCTCCCTTAATGACTGAAAAAGTCGTTACAATAAATACCAATTTACCTAGGAATGGACATGAATATCGAACTGAATCGAACTAAATTCATCTTTTCGGTTGGGTGTTATTTTTTAAAAAGTTCGGTTCGGTGTAAGGGTCTCAAAACTTCGGTGCACCGAAGAACTAAACTTCTATTAGAAAAAATAAAAAATAAAAATATGTATATGGGCATTCTCTTAACTAAAAAAGTCAACTAACAATTAAAAAACATTCATGAACAAATCAAAGTAGCAACAAATGTACAATTCAATAGTTAACTTCAAATATTATATCCCAAGAGGAACTCAAACATATAATATCAATGTACGTGTGTAAATGAACCAATCTTCGTACTTGTTTTTCTCGAGAAGTAGTTGGAGGCACAATGTTCTTAGTAAAGAACAAATATAGTATTTTAGTTAGCACAATAAGTGTTCCACGACGAGACACATCATTCCTTATCATACTTTTTAATTGGGAAACGACATAAATTCACCCTTGAAGTTGTACCAAAAAGTCAGTTATACGCTTAAACTATTGATGCGACCTATTACACACTTATACTACTCAAAAGTGAATTTAATACCACCATCAAAGCTGACATGGAAATAGGATTAAATAAAAAATAAATAAGGCGCGTTTGAGTAAAAAAAAAAGGCAAATTTTGTCTTCCCCCCACTCTCGTCCTTCACATTACCTTACTCTCTTCTTCCTCCATTTTTTTCTCATCACAATTACTCTTTTTGCTATGGCTAATGTGAAAAATAATCTTTTTCATGATAAATTTCCAAGAGAAAAACAGAAAAGAACATTGTAGGATAGAAATCCATCGCAAAGATCGCAAAGTTGTTCAATTAATTAGGTTCACTGCTCAAAAAAATTTCCGGCGAGACATCTAAAATTGGTCAATCCTTACTATTTCCACATCAAATTCGTCAAGTCAAGCACAAATTATTCAATTTATTTTTATCTTTTTTGTTGATTGTGAGCATTTGAAATAAGAAAATTTTCAGATCTTGCTTTTTGTGTAGGAAGTTTTTGGGTTTTTTGCACAAAATACAATTTTTTAAAGTATGTTCATAGATATTTGTTCTCTCTCAGAAAAATCCTCTCTAGATTTTCTTCAAAATTAGTAATAGTAAATCGAGCACTAGTTTTTCAATTGTCTGACTAAAATCTTTGCAAATAAATATTGCAAGTTTTCACCATTCTTCTCTTTGAGCTTGAATGAAATTTATAATTGTGATAATTTTTGTGGTGGGTTTGGTGATGGGTGAAAAATTAGTGGTGGTATGACTTTTAATTTCGATAATGACAATGAAATTCGTTATTTTGATGTGGATGCTGAATTTATGGTTATGATTGTGATGAATTTCAATGATAGTGATGTGGTTTCGATAGTGAATTTAGTTAAATTTAGGGAAAATGCATAAGTACCCCCAACCTATCCCCGAAATCTCAGAGACACACTTATACTATACTAAGGTCCTATTACCCCTCCGAACTTATTTTATAAATAATTTTCTACCTATTTCGGCCTACGTCGCACTATTTTCTAGGCCCAGCGCGTGTTGACAATTTTTTCAAGCTATCTGATTGATAGTGTCACGTAGGCCGAAAAGAGGTAGAAAATTATTTATAAAATAATTTCGGGGGTAATAGGACCTTAGTATAGTATAAGTGTCTCTGAGATTTCGGGTATAGGTTGGGGGGATATTTATGCATTTTTCCTTAAATTTATGATGGTGGTTATCATTTTTTTATGATGGCAATGGTTGTGGGAAGATTTCGGTGGTGAAATCTATGGTGGTGGAGAAGTGAATTTGGTGATAATAGCAACAATGGTAGTGGTTTAATGGTGAGTTTGATGGTGTATAGGGAAGAAGAAATTGGGTGACATGGATTTTTGACGCAAGTATTGATGTGACAGTTACGTGGTGTGAGTGTGAAACACTTTATCATCATGTGATTGGTTGTATGTGCGTTAGGGTTGAAATAAATTCACTTTTAAGTAATTCAGGTGTGTAATAGGTCGTCACAATAGTTTAAGCGTATAACTGACTTTTCGTGACAAGTTCAGGGGGATTTTTATGCCTTTTCCCTTTTTAATTTTTAAGTATCTTATACTTTGATTTTGTCCTCATTTTATTCTTCATTCACACCGAAAAACCAATTTAAAAACACCGAACTAAATCGAACCGAAGTAGAAAAAACCGAACCGAACCAAATTAGTTTGGTTTGGCATACGGTGTACACTTTTTTAAAACTGAAAACCAAACCCAAGTTTGATAAAACTAAACTGAAGAACCGATCGGCACCCCCAAATTTATCCATTGTTCGTCCCTGGACAATCCAACAAGAAAAAAGTGAGCTAAATCCAGAAGAAGGTAGTATCTGAATCCTTAAACAAGTGAGGGTACTCATCCCGCATGTCTTTCTTGGTTTCTCAAGTGGCTTCTTCAATCGAACGATACTTTCATTAAACCTTTACCGACCTTATTTCTTTAGTCCTCATTTTTTGGACATCCCGATCAAGAATCGCAACCGACTTCTCTTTGTATTGAAGATCCTTATCTAGCAAGGCAAAATCCCATTTGATGATGTACTCATCCCAGGGTAGCTCTTCAACATGGATACATGGAAACTGGATGGACCCAGACAAATTTCGCGGCAATGCTAATTTATACGCTTCCAGCCCCACACTGTTAAGAACCTTAAATGGATCAATATATCATGGACTAAGCTTACCCTTCTTGCCAAACCTCATTACCCGCAACAATTTGGTTTGGGATATCCCTCATCTTACTAAATCGATGCCTAGAGGCTTTACATCACCTGCCTCAAACCACCCTATGAGCGATCTACGTTCCCTCCCATAAAGTCTCGAATGTTGCCATATCAGAACTTCATGTTTGATAAGACCCCAAGTCTCGCTGTTTTCGTTTTCTAGGTCACGCCTTAACTTCGTTAGAAAGCGAAGTTGGCTAGCTGTCGGCATATCTTTTACGTCACCGATCACATAGTCCGCATCGTCTTTCACTGCATTGCATTTGTCGGGGCTGAATCCCCTTTCTTAAGCGATCGCCTTCGCTCGTTGAATCGATTGGACTTGCCAATCGAATGAATCGTAACTTTTCTATAATAAGGTAGGCTTTGTGGAACCCTAGTTTTGGAGTTTTCCCCAACCAACCTATACCTTACTAATAAAAAGGGGCTTTCCTTTTTCAGCTGCATTGCACTACCGCATAAACAATGGATTCGCTGGGCTGGATGCGCAACCTTCTATCAGGCCTCTAAGGTTTAACTTAGCTCGTTAGGCATTTGCTATTAAAGGAGAATGAGCCTTCTCTATCTCCGCAACTCTAATTGTAACCATCAAATGTATATTCATCCATCTATCAGCTGCGTCTTCTTTAGTGAATGAAAGAGGGACTCGTTTCATAGGTAGCAAGAGGAGGATAAAAAAAGCTTATGATGAACCCATCACAGAGATGCACAGAGGAAGAGAACGAACGTCAGTCTCTTGAGCGACCGATCGTCGTATGTATGCTCGACTTCGGTTGCCGGTGCTATAATAGGTAGAAGTACATCATGGCAAGATCAGTCACCCGGGCAAACCAAGCCAGCTACTGTGGTTGTGCCATTTGGTGGGCCAAAGTAGTCTACCGGCGGTGAAAAGACGATATATGATTTTCAATACTTTGCTTATGTACAACTACAAAGTACCAAACATTCTAATTGAATTAGATTAAAGTTAAGATAGAATAGGTCATCACATCCTGGGGTTGATGAATGAGCAACTATAAAAATGAAATGGCAGCCTCGCCCGTTTGGGCTCTCGCTCGAATCGGAACCTTTATGCGTAGGTAGGCTTTTGACTCAATCTAATAGCCTGGATGAGCAACCTTCTTTCTGGCCTTTGTACCAATAGTAGAGTGGATTGCTACTTTCAATCAGAAAAGGAAGATTGAGCAAGTAAAGGAGAAAGGAGTAAGGGCTCATATGGAGTCAAAAGCAAGCAGAGGATCATCGGTCTACTCTACCTCAATTCACCATTTCGAACCTTATACAAAAGGTTTTTTCGTACCAGCTCCTTCTACCTATACCGTCATTGTTGCCAACGGGGATCCCCCATTCCGAAAGGTTACTAGGACGGCTGTTAGGTCCAAAGTTGTATACCACTGATATGGTGCCGATTAGAGGGATAATTGTTGTTGTATGAGAAACTTACACAACGTGACAACGGTAAGAACGGATCCCAATGGCTTAAATTGAATCATACTTACCTTAAGTCCCACAAAGTTCATGACTATCCTTTGAAGCAATCATGCAGGCCTCTGGTGCTCATCCTTAAACTGTTTGGCCTTGATTTCCTCCCTAAATGTGGGTTTAACCTCAATAGTGACCAGCACGAGCATTGCACAATCTATGATTATATTCAATTGGTTTAGCCACTTACTCCCTAATTTTCCTATTTCTTTCAGCAAACCAAACACATATTTTTGTTGGAAAATAAAGATTCCTTGTTTTGACTTTTGAGTGTGCCACTTCGATTCCCAAAAAAGTACTTTAATTTCCCAAGCTCTTTGATGTCAAATTCCATGAGTAAACACTTCTTCAAATTTTGTATCTTCTAACCTGTTACTATGATGTCTTCTACATAAACCAATAATGTTGTCACCTTTCGTGTTTTTGAGTGTCCTATGAAAAAGGTGGGATCTCCTTGACTTTGTTGATACCCTAGCTTGATCATAACCTTTGTAAATCTTTCAAACCATGCATGAGGTGATTGTTTTAATCCATAGAGTGTCTTCTTTAAGTCTACACACCATTCCCTTCTTGCTTTCAAAATCGGGTGGCATCCCATATAGATCTCCTCATCTAAGTCCATGTAAAAAAGCATTTTCTTACATCAAATTGTTGTAGGTTCCAATTAAAAACCACAACCAATGATAATAAGTATTCATTTTTGCCACTTGGGCAAAAGTCTCCAAATAATCAATTCCATAAGTCTGTGTATAACCCTTTGCTACCAAACGTGCTTTAAATTTTTCTATGGACCCATCTGTCTTATATTTCACAGTAAACACCCATCTGCACCCGACAACTTTTTTCCCTTTTGGTAATTCCACAATTTCCCAAGTTTTGTTTTTCTCCAATGCTTTCATTTCAACCTTCATAGCTTTCTCCCATTCTCTGTTTCCTAATGCTTCAGGCAAATTTCTAGGGATAGGAATTGTGTGGAGGTTAAAGTGAAAAACTTTATGACTTGGAGATAAATTTTGATATCTAACGGAAAGGATCAAAGGGTGTTGTGTGCAAGTTTTGGTTCCTTTTCTGAGTGCAATGGGAAGATCAAGGTCATTAGGTTTGTTAGGTTCTTCTTCATGATCAGTTTGGTTTGGTGTTTCTGATGGTTCAAGATGGGTATTAGGAGTAATAACCTTTGGAGATGATTGCAGCTGAGTAGTTTGATCAATTAGCCTCTTACTTCTGGAATAAACCTGCAATGGTAGATTATTTTCTAGAATTCCATCATCTATATCCAAATTAAGAGACTTAGTGAGTTCATTTGGATTTAGAGACTCGGGTGACCGAAGAAATGATGACTCATGCAAGGATTTGGCATGACTAGATATAGACAAATCAAATAGTGACAAGTCTAAAGATCCATCTCCCTTCAATTTCTCACCCTGATTGTAAGAATGATCAAAAAAAGATTCACTCATCAAATGTGACATCAACTAAAACAAAGAATTTCTTTGATGATGATTGATAACACTTGTAACCTTTTTGAGTAGGAGAATATCCTGTGAAAACACACTTAAGAGCACGTGGTCTAATTTGCCTCTATTTTGAGAATGAATATGAACATAAGCAATACTCTCGAAGATTCTAGCCCTAGGACCAATTTATTGGAAATGTCAAAATTTGGAAAGAAATTCCTATGAGTATCAAACGGACTTTTAAAGTTCAAAATTCTTGATGGCATTCTGTTACTAAGATGTGCATCAATTAGGACAGCTTCCCCCCAATACTGTATTGGCACCCTTTCGTGAAACAATGGTGATCTAGTAATGTCAAGTAACAGACTGTTTCTTCAATCTGCTATCCCATTTTGTTGAGGAGTATTGAGTATTGACGCATGAAGATTCATGAATTAACCCCCTTTTTTGGAAGAAAATTGAAAGGGTTTGATTGAAGTAGTCCTTGGCCTTATCAGATTGGGATCTTTTAATAGGCACATCATATTGGGTTTTGATCAGATTAAAAAAGGTAGGAAGAATTTGACTAATATCTGATTTTTGCTTTAGCAAATAGATCCATGTTACTCTTGTACAATCATCAATGAGTGATACAAACCATCTAGCACCATAAATATTAGGAATGGGAGAGAGGGTTCCCAAATGTCACTATGAATAAGAGAATGGAGTTTTGACATCTTTTGTGACTAATTGTATAGGAAACACATTTGTGTTTTGCAATTTCGCAATCATCACAATGAAAAGACTCAATAATCAAATCTTTGAACAAATATGGAAACATCATTTTGATTACATAAAATGAAGGATGACCTAACCGATGATATGATAAAGCCATATTTTCTCTTTATTGGACATAACAGATTCATACAAGAATGAACTAGATAAGGAATTCTTAGTTGTATCTTCACCATTGTGGACATCCAGACAATAAAGACCACCTTTCTCACTAGCATGCCCAATCATCTCCTTCATGTTTTGATCCTGAAATAAACAATATGAAGGGAGGAAAGTTACTTGGCATTTGAAATCTTTGGTGAGTTTTTGGATAGAAATGGGATTTGCAGATAACTTTGGGGACACCTTTAAGTATCAAGAATTTCCTAGTGGTGTGTCTCCTTGTCAAGCTACAGTAATAACTGAACCATCGGCTATAATTATTTTTTGTAGTTAGGACAAGGGGAATATGATATGAAGAGATGAGAGGAACTGGTTAGGTGATTAGTTGCCCCGGAATCAACCACCCATATTGGAGAAAGTTTGTTTGAGACATTAGTAACAAAAGAACAAGAAATACCTGTGAAAGCCAATGAACAACTACCTGTTGAAGTTGAGTGTGGATTTGTTTCATCAGTCAGAGGATTGCTAGCTATATGTGTCTGCTTTCCATCAGTAATGTTTCCGTTTGGAAGTCTAGCGTTGAGTCTCCAGCATCTCTCTCGGGTGTGCCGATATTTTTTGCAATAGGTGCAATAAACATTGTCCCTATTAAATGGCGGTTTGAATGAACCCGCGGGCTTGATGGTGCTCTTCCATTGTGAAACTCTAGATTCTTTTGAACTTGTCCATTTTGCTACAAGTGCTAATCCTTCATTAATTTGAGTTTCAAGCATAACACTCCTCCGTCCTTCTGCCCGTATAATGGTCATTGCTTCCTTTAATGATGACAAATCTTCTTTTCCTGAGATTGGCACTCTCACGGAATCAAATTCGGCATTTAGCCGGCAAGAAAATCATAAATCCTTTCTTTTTCAGTAAATCTTTTCAAAATTATAGCATCATCTTTACAACCCACTTCTTTTCCTAAGATTTGCACTCTCACAGAATCAAATTATGCATTTAGCCTGCAAGAAAATCATAAATCATTTCTTTTTCAATAAATCTTTTCAAAATTACAGCATCATTTTTACAACCCACTTCTTTTCCTAAGATTTGCACACTCACGGAATCAAATTCTGCATTTAGCCCTGCAAGAAAATCATAAATTCTTTCTTTTTCAATAAATCTTTTCAAAATTACAACATCATCTTTACAATCCGTTTGAATGCATTGATAATGATCCATTTCTTGCCATAACCCCTGTAAAATTTTAGATTATTCAGTGACAGGTCGAGCTCCCTGGTTTGCTGCAGAAAGTTTTGTTTTTATTTCATAGATCCTGGCAGCATCATGTACTTTAGAGTATGTCTCCTTCACTTCATCCTAATTTCCTTAGCGGTGCTCACAAACATAATGCTATCACTGGTTTTTGGAAGCATAAAGTTCCATAACCAAGACATCACCATTGCATCGTGTTCATCCCATGCATCAAACCTTGGGTCTTATTTAGATGGTCTTGTACTAAGAAGGTGTCGTGTTTTCTCTTTACCATTTAAAAAGGTACGAACCAGTTGAGCCCATTTTAGGTAATTTTTTCCATTCAATTGATAAGAGACTTGAATGTTTTGCAAATCACCAGTTGAAACTGTAGAGTTATTCTCTATGGTTGCGGAAACATTTCCAGAGACTAGAATATTTGCGGCAGTCACATTTTCTGACATGGTTCTTGAATGGTTTCAATCTTTGGGCGGATAAAGATAGCAAAATAAAATAAAATTTCAAGACAGGATGAATAAAACTAGTCAGGAATAAGTCTAAAGCTCTGATACCATGTGGAATAAGATAGTTGAATGATTTCATTCATAATTTTCTATGTCATATACATGAGAGATCGTGGAATAGAATCACTAAGATCCCATGAAATCTGGGATTATACAAAATCATATATTTTACGTAAGGAGAAAGGATCATAGATATAATATTCTAGATTACAACAATTATCTTAAGATCTCAAAGGATCAAATCTTGATATGGAGAATATCTTTCTTGGAAATCCTGTATCAGCCAACAATACTAATAGAGTCAATTCAAGAACTTAGATCAAAAGTGATTTAGACCCCTATTTTGAAGAAATTAGAGACAACAATTAGTAAAAACTAATCACCTTCCTTAATTTACTTTAATAGAAATCAAAGATATCAAGTTAAGAATTAATCTTACCTCTTATAGAATTGTTCTTATAAGGTTGTAGGATAAATCCATTGTCACCACACACAAAGGTGTAAAGAAGAGAAACCTCTCAAATAATCATAATCATGTCTTATAAAAAACAACAAAACCCACCCATATATATAGAGAAAATCTATCCCAAAATAAAATGAAATTCAAATCCTACTTTTATGGAAAAAATAAGTAAACTTTGGCTTTGAACATTCAGCGTTTTGGGCTGGCTCAACTCTTGGGCTTCATGTGGCCCCAATCTTCTTCCTTTGGGCTTGCATTTGAACACTTCTTCCGTAATAAACATTTTCTTGATTTTCCATTGAAGCCCACCAATGTTAATGGAGGTATGCCAATGTGGATGCTATCAATAAGTGAAAGAATCCAAGTTTAACTTGGTTTTCATTTGCGCGTCAACCTCCTTTGTGTTTCTCCTATTTCCAAAGTTCTTTCCATGTGTGCACTTATTGTAATATTTTCATTTTGATTTCTTGTTCCTTGATCTATGTGATTAGCTGTAATCCCAATTCCTCAAGGAATCCTTCATGCACTTGGAATTTGCTTTGTGCCTGATCAACAGTCTTCAGTAGTATCCTGTGAAGGACCTAGTTCCTTTGCTTCTTGCAGTGTACTTATGTAGTCAGATCTTGCAATAGACATGTTAAGGAATTGGTTCTTCAGTAGTTCTTTGCCATAAACAATATCCGTCATTATTTGAGACATGTTTAACATCCAGTTCTTGCATCATGTTTGTTAATCATCAAAACTCCATATGTGGCTTAGCTAAGGACTCATAGCTCATAGCTCAGCATGACTGACCTTCAATTATCACCATAAAGTTTCTGAATTACCCTACCTCCTATCCTATAGCCCTCTCCACAAATTGAAGCATTAGTACTATCGTAATAGTAAATTATTTGAACTGAATATTGTGGCCCTCTGGCACATGAGATAATAACTTTGGGGCACACGTGATTCTTTTCAACTTGTATTTGTAAAATGATGATGCATCGCTTCCCACTTTTAGTTCCGGTTTTTTTATGAGGTGTAACCTTGATATTGTAGGCTAATTTGACTTGGAACATATTATATTGTTCTACAAGAGAGTGTTAATTGATGTGAATGTAGTTATATCAGTTATTGCAGCTATACAGTTGCATCAGTTACCACAGCTAACATCAATTCCATTGAAGTGAAATTTTTTGGACTTCTCAATAATGGAAGTGGATTACCTGCAATCATGTTCAGTTAGTAACACTAAGCCCATACATGCGCCTTTTGATGCATACGGTTCAAAACAAATTGTGAATCAATGTATAGATTCCAGTCCTCATTCTTTTTTTCTAGAAAGGTTCTTTCTTACTTCTAACGAAAGGGTTTTTCTTCGATTTTTCAATAAAGACGAGTTTTTACTCCTTTTATATATTTTTTATTTTCCATTATAAAATTAGGCTATTCAAATATGAACTCAAATAAAACGAGGTATTTTCATTGTGCTATCATCAGTGGAGAAGTTATTTTAAAAAAATATATCAATTATTTGGGCATATCTGTGTTGGATTCATTTGTCCAGAATTTGATTTTCAGGCAAATAGTGAGCATCCTATTGCAAAAGCAGTTGTGGACCATGCCAAAAAGTTACGCCTGAAGCACGGTGCTGAAAATGAATATCACCCAGAGATAGAGAACTTTGAAGTGCACACTGGAGCTGGTGTAAGCGGAAAAGTTGGAGAACGGAAAATCCTAGTCGGAAACAGGAGGCTTATGCATGCTTTCAATGTCCTAGTAAGCAGTGAAGTTGATAACTACATTTCAGTGCATGAACATCTTGCTCGGACTTGTGTCTTGGTTGCTGTGGATGAGAAAATAGCTGGGGCTTTTGCTGTGACTGATCCTGTAAAGCCAGACGCTGCACGCGTTGTTTCTTTTCTCCACTCAATGGACATCACAAGTGTCATGGTGACTGGTGATAACTGGGCGACAGCAAGAGCAATAGCAAGTGAAGTGGGAATTCAAACAGTGTTTGCTGAAACAGATCCGCTGGGAAAAGCTGATAAGATAAAAGAATTGCAGGCAAGCTTTTCTCTCCTCTTCCTTAACAATAAGCATATTTTTGTCAAGATTCATGATTAGCAGTTGATGTAGTGCAAACTATGCTCAACTTAGCTTCTAATTTCTACCACTTTGATGCAGTTGAAAGGCACTCCTGTTGCAATGGTAGGAGACGGGATAAACGATTCCCCAGCACTCGTTGCAGCTGATGTTGGGATGGCAATTGGCGCAGGCACTGATGTAGCTATAGAAGCTGCTGATATTGTTCTCATCAAGAGCAACCTTGAAGATGTTGTCACAGCAATAGATCTCTCTAGAAAGACAATGTCACGTATCAGGCTCAATTACGTTTGGGCACTCGGATATAATGTACTTGGCATGCCAGTTGCTGCTGGCGTCTTGTTCCCCTTCACTGGAATCCGGTTGCCCCCATGGCTTGCTGGTGCTTGCATGGCTGCTTCTTCCATTAGCGTGGTCTGTTCGTCATTGCTGCTGCAGTCTTACAAGAAACCCCTTAACACTCGAGTCAATTAAGTTTTTTGAAATAATCACCATTGCTGTATTTAGTCTTTCTCAATATGATACCCTTGTCAACTACTTTATAGTGAACATCTTACAAGTAAAACATTTGGTTAGGTGTTTTATCATTATGGTTCTGTTGCTACTTGCTAAGTATTACATACTACTGATATGTATTGCGGTCCATCTGTCTCAATTTATATGACAGCATTTTCTTTTTAGTCTGTCCTAAAAAAGAATGTCATTTTCCAAAAATTCGAAATAAAACTTTAAAATTATTCTTTTACCTTTTTAATGAAATTATTATAATTACACAAATATCTATGATTTGTTTTAAATCACAAATTTTATGTGCAACAAATTTTGAAATAAATTTGATGTAAAACTTTTCCTCTTCCAAACAGACATCAGAACAACAATAATTATGTTTTTCTAAATATAAAATGATGTTGACTATATGAATTTTTGTCAATCATATTATTCCAATTAGATGTTTGTTTACGAAAGAACAACTTTCGTTTTGTGTACTTTAGTTTTTTCACGATTTTATAAAGAAGAATAAAATTTCCAACAATTCTCTTGCCATCTATTATTAAAGACAAAAAGTTGTGTTTTTATATCCTGTGCTATCAGTATCGTCTTCCATTTTTCAATTTGGGAGATAAAACTGTTGTAGAAATAGTATGATAATGACATTTATATAAATGGAAATAAAAAATAGTATTTGTCAATTGTCATTTATATTATAGCAATAAAAACAGAATACTAAAGTACGATTAATTAATCATAATAAAAAGAACGATAATGACATTATGATTTATTTATTTTTTAAAAAAGAAGAACTTTTTGAATAAGTGAAGACATAACTGACTTAGGGAACAACATATTTCACTATTTTACATATGGTTTAAATAAAACATAGAAATCTCAAAAATGATTATCGTTAAGCATATTTATAGATTTATAATTATAGTTTAAGTATTTACAATTTATAGCTACAATTTGGCATGCTAAACAAAAAACTCACCTCTCTCTTTCTTTTTCTCTCTTTTCCTCTTTGTCTAATGTATTTTCAACCTTCTCTCTTTGTATTTCTACTTCTTTTTTCTTTTCTTTTTTAAATATTAGGCAACTAAATTTAATATATTCATATGTGTATTTAAGTTATATCCTCTCTCTTTATCTCTCGAGAAAAGGCTCAAAATAATCCCCTACCCTTTGTATTTCTATATTTCTTGTTATTGGGATATTAGACAACTATATTTATTGTATTCATAAATAACAAGAAAAAAAGAAATGGAAATGTGAAAGGACACAACTTGAATAAAGAGACATTAACTCCATTGAAAAAAAATATGAAAGGTGCATTGAGGCAAGGCCAACGTCCTAAAGTCGATCTTAAAAGGCAGTGTCCAAATTCAATTTGATATTTTTGATTACTTGTCAAACTTATAACCTTCCATTGAAAAAGGCAAAATATACCAACTTTCGTTTCCGTTGTTTTCACGCGGAAGACAATTTCCACAGCACGCCAACACTCCTTTTCCCACGTACCAAACGCCTCAACATTGACTTTCAATTTTATAACACATGGAGAAAATAGCATTTTCTTCGTTTTAATTTGATTATTTGGGTTTGACTTGATATAAAATAATAATAATTAATTTTATGATCTTAAATTAAAGATATATCAAATATATTTTTTAAAAAAATTAATTTTGTAATGTTAAACATATCACATGGACATTAAAATTTAAAAGTTGACCAAAAAGAAAAAAGATATTCCCTCTGTTCAATAATAGTTGTTTACTACTCCCTCCGCCTCATTTTATATGTCACATTTTTACGTTGCACTTGCATTAAGAAATGATGTAATTTTACCCTTCTATCCTTATTTAATTTTTTTGGAACTCAAGTTTTCAATCAATGAATATGAATTAATATATTTTGATTAATTAATTTAACCAATGAACATGAATCATTTACTTAACTTTTCTAAGTTGGTCAAATGTATGTTTTCAATGCTAATAACTCACAAGGGTAAAAAAGGAACAATATGTTAATTATGCATTGATTTTATGAAATGACAAGTATTATGTACCAACTATTTATAGAAATGGATGACATATAAAATGGGACGGAGGGACTATTAACTTGACACACACATTAAGAAACAATAAATAATAGTAGTATTATTATAGTATTACTCTTTGAATATATTAAATTTAATGCTTTGTAAAATGTATCAGAGTAGATATGATAAATTATCTCTAGGTTTTTCAAACTGGACAAGTATTGTTGGATAACTATTTTTAGTATAGTAGATAAGTAAAGATGGACGGAGGGGGTACCTTTTTTAAAAGACTTTAAAAGACAAACAAATTGAAATGAAAAAGGTACTCCATACGTTCCTTTTTAATACTCCCTCTATCCCTAATTACTTGTCCACTTTTTCTTTTTTAGTTGTCCCTAATTACTTGTCCATTCGGACAAATCAAGAAAGGACACATTTTTTTCCTATTATACCCTCAATTAATTACTTTGAAAAATGTAGAACTTTTTGAAAAGCTTAAGTTTTTAATCCATCTACTTCATAATTAATATGGGTAAAATGGTACACTCATTATGTCAATCATTATTTTCTTAATAGGTGTGTCAATTCAAAAGTGGACAAGTAATTAGGGACAGAGGAAGTAGTTGTCATGTATATTAAAAATATTTGTTCCAAAATAATTGTCAATTAAGCAATTAAGAGAGAAGTAACTATCTTTTTCTAACTTGCCCTTAACATTAATTATTCTAGAATTAAGAGGCACATAAATAAATAAGGTTAAAGAATTAATAATGAATATATTGGTCAAACAACACTATTTATTACTTCCTCGGTCCCTAATTACTTGTCCACTTTTCATTTTTAGTTATCCCTAATTACTTGTTTATTTTGACAAATCAAAAAATATTTTTTTTACCTAATATACCCTCAATTAATTACTTTGAAAAATGTGGAACTTCTTGAAAATCTTAAGTTTATAATTCATCCATTGCATAATTAATGGGGTTAAATGATAAATTTACTATGTCAATCATTTTTTTAAATAGATGTGTCAATTCAAAACTGGACAAGTAATTAGAGACAGATGAAGTACTAATTTTTTTTAAGAATTATGTCAAACTTTATCATAACAACTAAAAATAAACGGAGAAACTATTTGATAAGAAATAAATACTGGTGAACACTTCTAGAAACAAATAGTACTAGAATATTAAGATGGAGCAATTACACAGCTGCTGCCACAAATTTTAATGCCCAACTTTATGGCTTTTGACCCAAACTATAATTTAAGCCTAAATTATTGAATGATTAGTCTAATTATAAAATCTCGTTCTTCCTTCTCTCTTGCAGTGGGGCGTTTGAATTGACTTAACTAATTTTAAAATTATTTTAATTTTTTGAAATATTTGGTAAATTCAAATAATGCTTAAAATAAATTAAAATTTATTTTGTAAAAGTCAAAAGTTACAAGTTGGTGCCCCTTATTATTTTTATCTCATATAAGTCATTTATATTTAATCAATAATTATATTTCTTTATCCCTAATTTTTTTTATAATCTCCATATTATTCTCCTCTACTTTTGTTCCTTCTATATTATGTTCCCATTCTTTTACTTTTTTCTTATAAATTATTTGGAGTAAAGAAGAATATACTCATTATTATTTATAAATATAATTTTAAAAGTATTTCAAAAATTTATGTGCTTTATTAAAATTATATATTTTAGAAATAACTTACACATATAAATTAACTTATATAATCAATTTATATTGAAGTTAGCATTTTATAATGTTAAACAACTTTATGGGTATTTAAGATATTTTAACAAAAAAATGCTTAACAATATTTGTGTGCCAAATACATCAACAACTTTTTTCAGCTTAAACACTTTTATCCAAACATGCAATTTCTTATTTTAAAAATAGTTTCAGCAATTTAATAAGTGCTTTTGAAATACTTCTTAGAACAACTTACAAAATAACTATAGTTTATGATTATTAAATTGGAATAGATATAAGTATGATATTTATCAAAAATGTCACGGCCCAAAATCACAAGTAGTGATGGCACCTATATTCCCAACCGATAGGTAAGCCAACCCAACACTTTTACCAATTCAATTAAATATAAATAAGGAAAAAGTAAGTGATAAGTAGAATATCTCAAACTCTAAATCTTTAATTAAGTACAAAATACGAAAAAGTTGAAATACAACCCAAGATTTATCATCAAAGATTGGATATTTAGCTTTAAATGGTTGATTATCAATTTTGGTGTATGTTTGTGGTGGATTGTACAACACAGAGATGATTAGAGTTTCTCAAGGACTATGAGATGACTATCATTTATCATTTGGGCAAGACGAATGTGATAGTAGATATCTTAGGTTGAAAGACGGTTTGTTACATGTGTGAGAGCATCATTTGGTTATGGATGTCCAATCCTAAGCCAATTGCTTTGTAAGACTTGATGTTTCAGAATCTAATAGAGTTTTGGCTTACATGGATGTAAGGTAGTCCTTATTGGAGTGAATTCAGATTCGACAGTTTGGTGAAGAAAATTTGTGTAAGATTCGAGATAAGGGGCGACAAGGAGAAGCCAAGGAGGAAATATTTGATGGTGAGGGAGTTTTGAGGAAAAGATCCTACTTATGTTCTTTGGATAGGTGAGTTGACTAGACTGATCATGGAGGAGACCCATAGTTTGAGGTATTCTTTTTATCTAAGGTCTATTAAGATGCATTTGTTTATCATCAAGTGAAGTATGAACGCCAAAAGTCTAAAAGTGTGACTCGAATGATGTTCATACCTGAGTGGAAGTGAGAGCATATTGCTATGGACCTCATGGTAGGGTTACCACGTACCTTGGGTATGTTGGATATATATGGGTCATCGTGAATTGATTGACCAAGTTTGCATGTTTCATATCGATTCAAACTACTTATAATTTAGAGAAGTTGACCAAAAATCTAAATTCAGGAGATAGTTCGCTTGCATGGGTGCCTATTTCTATTATTTCAAATAGAGGTACATAATTGACATCTCATTTCTGAAGGTCTATGTAGAATGAGTTGGGAACTCGAAAAGAATCTTAGTACAACCTTTCACCCTCAAATCGATGGCTAGTTTGAATAGACTATTCGGGTCCTTGAGGACATCTTGCGGGCGTGAGTGATCGACTTTGGTGATCCTTAGTATCAAATTTTGTTTTTAGCGAAGTTTGCATACAATGACAGTTATCATTCGAGCATAGAGATGACATCATTCGAGATTTTGTATGGTAAAATATGTTGATATTTGATTGGTTAGTTTGATGCATTTAAGGTTAGGCCGTGGGGTACAAATATGTTGAGAGAGTCCTTTGATAAGATCAAGTTGATCCAAAATCGGCTTCTCACGGCTCAAAGTAAGTAAAATAGTTTTGCAGATTGAGAGGTTTTTGATTTGAAGTTTATGGTTGGAGAGTAGGTTTTAGTAAAGATTTCACCTATGAAGGGTGTGATGAGATTTTTAAAGAAGGGAAAGTTCAGCTTAAGACATATTGGTCCTTTCGAGATTGTTCAATATATTGGCGGGAGGCTTACAAATTGTCTTTGCCACCTGATTTGTCGAGTTTTCAATTTGTGCTTCATATTTTGATGTTGAATAAGTACCATCAAGATGATTTTCATGTGATTCAGTTGGATTTAGTGTTACTTGATCATAATCTAACTTTTAAGGAGTTACTTATTATATTGGATAGACAAATTTGAAAGTTGAGGTCAAAAGAAATTATTTCCGTAAGGATTCAATGGAAGAATCATCTAGTTGAGAAGGCTATGTAGGAGCATTAGTCAAACATGTGGATCATATATCCCCATTTGTTTTAAATGTTCAGCTGCTTTTATTTCTTTAACCGTTCGAGGACGAACGTTTGTTTTAGTGGTAATGATGTAATGACCCACTAGGTTGTTTAGAGGATAAAGACCGTACATATGTTCTTTGGATAGATGAGTTGACTAGACTAATCATGGATGAGGTCGACAGTTTGAGGTATTATATTCATCTAAGGTCTATTAAGATTTATCATTTATCATCAAGTGAAGTATTTATCAACGCCGAAGCAGGTTTGTGCAATGACTCGAAATAAAAAAAATTATATTCCTTTAAGCTCTAATTTATTGTTACCTATATACCAAGTCTCAAAGGATTTTAAATACATTATGGACTTGACCCATTAACCACCAATTAAATTAATTATTTAAAATAATATCCATCAATTAAATAACTTTAGTTAAATGAATAGTTCAAAAGCTTATTAAATATATACATGAAGAGTCTTTTATGATAGAAAGAGGTCTAGTGCTCAAAACGTTATATCATCTATCACTAAAACAAACAGTGGTACAAGAGATTTTGTTATATAATTAACTTATGTAACACGATCTCTTTCTATACTTACAAACCAAAAAAAGTAACACCCAATGCAGCCTACACCTTTTCAAGAATCAATTTTGAATGAGAATTTTGTACCAGATCAAAAATCCTCCTGCACTTAGTACCCATGAGGTTTGGATGAGGAAGAAGGTACATGGTGATTAAAAAAGAAAAAGAAATGGGGTGGGGTGGAAAAAGAAGAAAGAAGTGAAAAAAAATATTATTTTAGCCTAAATTTTGATGTTCACGCTTCTTCAACTCATTAAAATACGTAATTTTGCCAAATCAATAATTAAGTTGCCACATAAGCTTGGTCAATGGTAAGAACGGCTTAAATATTGAGTTTAAAAGTTCAGTTGACAAAAGGTCAAGTAGAAGTGTCGAGAATACAAATCCATACAAGTAAAAGGTCCATCAGACCATTTCGCCTTAAATTTATATATCATAACTTTAATAAAAATAAATAAAATTATTTAATACTCTTTCAATTTATATATATATATATATACACACACATCATGCTCCTTTAAAACTTCCATCATATTAAACATTTAAGTAAATGGAAGATGAAAAGATCAAAATCTTTTCATTTTTCATAACTGTTTATAATTATTTGGCCTATAAAATACAAAAAATTGAGTATTGTAATCAACAATAGTGGAATCCTTCACTTTCTCTTCTTCTTCTAATGATGATGGATATATGGGTATCAAATTTTGACATTGAGATGTCCAGTAAATTTCTAGGCATTGTGATTTTATCAAGAAAAGGGGAAGATAGAGTATCTCATGATTCTTCTAAAGATATTGGTGATGATACAACTTCTAAAGATATTGGTGATGATGAATATACAGATATCAAATTTAGTCATTGAGATGTCCAGAGATTATGTAACAAAAAAGTAGAAGTTGAAAGAATGTTGTTTTCTTCTATAATGAAAGAAAAAAAATTCATATTGATTGAGAAATTTATAGGAAGAGTGATTAGTATTTCAAAGGGTAAGAAGATTTATTTAGAGAAAAAATCAATCTATTTAGAAAATTAGTATTAAATTTAGGAGGAGAATAAGTATTCTACTAACTCCTTTCTTATTTTATTATGTCATAATTTCTTTGTATATATCTTTAATTAAATTTTATTTTAGTTTTTTGTTATTTAGCTTTACTTAAAATTTACTAACGACATTATTTCTTCTTCTTTAGTCTACTAACTTTTTTCTTCTTTTATTTTGTTTTATTTTTTTTGTCTTTAATTGAAATTTGTTTATTTATTTTTTCTTATTTATTTTATATTAACGTTTTTATGTATATTTTTTATTTCTAATGCCTGAAATTTTATTTATTTTTTGGTGTTTTATTTTTGCACTTTGTCCAATTTTTCTTTAAATGATGATCATATTTAATCTCTTTCATCATTAAGGTTATTAATTTTTTTTACTTTCTTCCTTTAATCTTATAATTAATGTTATTTTATATAATTTCCTAAAATCACTTCTTTTCCTTTTATTTATTTCAAGAAATTAGTTATTATAACTTTATAAGAATTGTATACATATTTTTACGGAATTTGATTCTTTATTTATTTAGATATTTATATGTGATAGTAAAGCTAAAATAGAAAATGTGATGTGATATTTTTAGTCCAATATTGATATTTATTTATTTTATTAATGTTAAACAATTTTTCTTGCATTTTGGTTAAAATAATTGCTCAAAATTAAAATTACTCATCCCAAAAAAAATTATGCCTCGAATTTTATTTTATTTTTTTGAAGTTTTTTCTAACTTAAAAGACTGATTTTTTTTTTATAAAACATCAAAGATGACCACATTTAATTCTTATCATCATCATCAATGCTATTAATTTTCTTTACTTCCTTCCCTTAATTTCATTATTAATGTTGTTTATATTATTTCCTCAAATTACTTATTTTCCTTTCTTTGTACTTTTTATTTTATTTTATTTTATTTGTTTATTCCTAGTATCTAATTATTATAACTACTTAAGAATTGCAGTGCTTTTTTACGGAATTTGATTTTGACATTTTTCTTATAAATTTTAGATCATTTCTTAGTCCAACATTGATAATTATATGTTTTAGAAACAAAAATCTTATATTTATTTAATTTTTAAATATTCTTTCTAACATTTTTATTAAAATAATTGCTCAAAATTGAGATTACTCTTCTCTAAAATATTGTGCCTCGAATTTATTTTATTTTTTAGCATTTTTTCTAATTTTAAAAACTTAAAATCTTATAAAATATGAAAGATGACCATATTTAATTCTTATCACCATCAATGCTGTTGATTTCTTTTACTTTCTTTCCTTAATATCATTATTAATGTTGTTTATATTATTTCCTTAAATTACTTATTTCCCCTTTTTTGTACTCTTTCGTTTATTTTATTTTTTATTTCTAAAAAATAATTATTATAACTATATAAGAATTACAATCTTTTTACAGAATTTGATTTTGCCTTTTTCCTTATAATTGTTAGATTATTCCTTAGTCCGACATAGATATTTATATGTTTTTATCAAAAACAATTTCTCTTATATGTTTCTTAAATTAATTGCATAAAAAATAAAATTACTCTATCATTTTAAAAATAATAGTAAGTTCATTGCTCAATTTTTATATGTATAAATAGGAAAACAACCGTTATGTTTTCCATAATAAAGCTATATCTATATTGTCAATTTTTTGTCAATACTTTTTTCTTTTCGATCGTCTCATTCTGGCTTTACTAACTTTATTTATTTTGTTAATATTAACTTTGTATTGTATGTAATGGTGATTTTTCATAGGTTAAAACGAGTTTCAATGTGCAATTGATGTGATATCAAATAAGGAAAAAGGAAGAACATAACGAGTAAAGAAGATGCAAATATCATTCTTCCAAAATTCTTTATTTCAGATATGATATTAAATATGTAAAGTCGATTCACAATTTCGACATTCTTAAAATGACTTTTTCATATATTAAGTAGGTGTTCAGACATAAATTTTAATTATTTTTTGTTATTTGGTATTTAGAAAATTTGAGATGTGTTTTGTTATACTTATTGCAAAAAATATTTGGAATAATATTCATATTTGAATGTAGTTAAATATAACTTCAAAAATAATAAGTTGGACGAAAAACACAATTCCAAATTTGATATAAAACTTCAACTAGGATTTAAAATTTTCATGATCATATATTAGTTCTCAAATAAAATAAAGAATTAATAAAAAAAAAGAGCATAATTTTTAGGATTCAATAGAATAAATTTAGGAGTGGCAAACGAGCGAGTCGAGCCGAATATGAGTCCATCAAAAAATGAGTTAAATAAAAATGGGTAAGTTATTCGACTCGACTCACATTTTAAATGGGTAAAAACGAGTTACCCAATGAATAATATGGGTAACCATATTTACCCATATTATAATAGAAATCTTGGTAAAAGCTTTAAAAACAAAAAACAAAAAATTAATTTTTTTTATCACTTCACTCCACACCTACCAGCCCCCCCTCCCCACACCCCCATACCCCCTACCCCCTACCCCACACCCCATCCCAAAAAAAATTAACAAAATTTTAAATTTTTTCATTATTTTTTTTTTAAAAAAAAATTAAAAAAATTACCACCCCACCCCCTACCAGCCCCCCTCCCTTTCACACCCCATC
>JAJOOS010016062.1:0-44349 GCA_029582725.1 Solanum chiquidenum
TAGTTATACACCCTACATGGTATTATAGGGTGTATAACTAATACCTTCCATTTGGTGGTATTAGCTCTAATACCATGGGACTAATTTAGGTAAAGACAAAAATACCCCCTCAAATCCTTTTAATCATTTTGTTTATTTTCTTGATTTTATGTTTTATATTTATACTAATAAATTTATTTAAATAAATTAGCTTACAAATTTTATTATTTAGATATAATTTTTTGTTTCCAAAAGATGAGTTATTTAATCTATTTATTATTAATATAAAATATTATAATCCGACTAATATGCTAATGTTGATGTATGAATTTAAGAACAATTCATAAGTCAAATATTGCCTCTTAACGGAAGTTCATTAAACATTACACAAGTAGTCTAAAACAAGAGCATATATATAAACATTTCGAGTATAAAAATAGTTTAATTTATTTTGCTATATTTATTTTTTTATTTTTTTTATTTTATGATAAAGTTTTTTTTTTAATTTATTGATACAAAACAAAGTTTAATAAATTTTCTTTATAAATTATTATAGTTGTGTGACCTTTTGAGATATTAACTCCAATTTATTAAGATGACAATTATTTACTCTCAAATAATTTAAGTGAGAAAATAGTGAACATGACAATAAAAATTTTATTCTCCTAGCTAGTTAAAATGCTATTAAAAAAAATATTGTCTGTCAATTATCTATCTTGACCCAATTACATGAAATAGAAAATCCCATAATAACTCAAGGGTATAATTGGAAAGATTTTTTTTTGTAGAGTTTTAAACCACACACAAAACTAGGTAAGAAACAATGAACCAAACACTTGATAAAAATAATTCATGCATTACTAATCCATGCATTACCAATCCATACATTACTAATCCTTACATTATTGATCTTTCTACCAAACGATCCCTTAGTATAACAAACCAAATTGTCATAAAAGATAATATCAGAGTAACTAAATTTAGCAACGAACTCTTGTGATTCACGATGAAATATATTTTCTCCATCTCATTTTATATGAGTTATTTTAATTTAGAAGAAAAAAAAGACTTTTGAAATTTGTATTCTAAAATAAGTGATAGATATTTGTATGACTATAGATCATTTCATTACGGGTAAAATAAATATTTTAAAGTAAAATTATTACTTAGAGCCTGTTTGACATTGCTTGGGAGGCCAGAAGTGTTTTTTTTTTTAAAGAAAAAAACACTTATTTTGAGAAATTAAATATTTGACAAATTCTTAAAACTGCTTTTAAATGGAAGCAGAAGCAGTTTTTCTGTTGTTGAAGAAGCTATAAATTTGTGTGTTTTAAAAAAGTAGAAGCAAAAATAGAAAAAAAAAATTAAGACTAAAATATTCCTTACATATGTACATATTTATCAATATATCCCTTGTTAATTAATTAACATATCTCATAAGCTTGGTTGATTTTTATTCAAGAATTTTATTTTATTTTTATATAATAATTTTTTATTTATTTATGTTTATATTATTATTTCTATCTTATATTGTATATATTACTTTATTTATTATTTTAAAGAATTAGAAATAAAAGTAACAACGATTTTTTTGTAGGATTAAAAAAAGAGAAAAAAAGTATCAATTAAAGATTAAGACCCTCCCCAAAAGTAACAAATAACAAAATTTTCTTTTCTTAATTTACTTATTATCTTATTTTAATTTGATTTTTTTAATTATTTTGAGTATTATAAAAAGAAGAAAAAAGAAGAGGATAATAGCTAAAGATTCAATCCAAAAAAATAGATAACAAATAACAAAAAGATTTCTCTTTTCAATATTTTTCAATAATATTGATAATATTGATCTAAGTACAATATTGATTGAAAATTTGAAAATGTACATTTTAAATAATCAAATTAAAAATGTAATTAAAGTTTATGTATTAGATGTTTAAAATAGTTTCTCTCTATAAAATAATCTTAATATAAAAAACGCATTGATACTTGCCATTTTTTGTAATTTGACTCTCAAAAGCACTTTTTAAAGAAAATTAGTCAAACACAAATTGCTTGTCAAAAACACTTTTCAAATGAATTTGCCAAACACACATTATTTTTTTAAAAAGCATTTTCTTAAAAAGCTATTTTATAAAAACGCTTCTAAAAATAAGTCATTTTTAACAATAATATCAAACAAACTCTTAATATAAAAATTTATGTAATAGGTATCATAATAATGAGAGGTAGAACTACAAGTTAGTGGCTATTAAGTAATAGATTCTTGACTTTTTAGAATTCAAAAGAAGAACAGAAAAAAGGATCAATAAAGTCAAATTTGACAGGATTTGAAAATTGATAGATATACTTCCACTCTGATAAGTTAATTATTTGTTAAAGCTTCATTAGGTATTTACCATTCGATTTGCAGTGATCACCTGGTCTTCAAGATTTGCTTATTACTAGTTTATTTCACGCCACTATTTAAGTTTTGAACTCGTTTAAAAAAAATTAGTAAAAATAAATTATATATCATAATGTGGAGCCTATGTATAAGAAGCACTTGGTTGCATAATCTTAGCGAGTAGCCAATCGTCTAGATAGATGAACAAAGACTTGTCTTACCACAAATCCTGACGAATCATAAAAAAAATCGTATAAATTATTTGCAATTTTATGATAAAGTTTACAAGTCCCAATAGATCATCTTTAGATTGATGACAAAAACATTCCTTGCCACATGTCTATCACAAAGACTTTGTTACAAGTTGTATCATTAAAAGAACATTAGAACAGATGTAAAACGTTAAAGACGAAATAATTAGAACGAGTACTCCTACCATAATAGACCGTGGACCAAATGAGCTGTGTAGTTTGCAATCTAAGGAAAATGTCCCACTCTGCCTAGTTTGCCATTTTTTTATTAAAAAAAAAAATTCCGTCTTCTATTTAATTGTTGTATCTAGATTGAATTGGATTAAATTTAAAATTGTGCACTGTAAATTTTCCTTTTTTAATTCTCAAAAAATCAAAATCAAAGAAGTTAAGACTGGAGAAATCTCAACTATCTCACTCCAACCCATATTAATCGACCCAGTTTGCTAATTCATTTCCTCTCCCTTGTCTTTTTGTTTTCTCTATTTTGTTTTTTTCCATTATTTTCTTATCTTACAATTGTGAACTCACTGAGTGTCCAGCTAAAGGCAAAGAAAAATGTTGGCAATGAGTTGGACTTCATACCTTGAAATATTGTCGTGTTACAATATATTTAATGCTACTTCTGGCTAATGTCTCCATCAGTGAAATATTATTATATTATTTATGTTTGTAAATTTTTTGAAATCTATATATTATATATATAATTATAATATTTTGTGTGAATATGTAAATTTATTGTTGAAGAAAAAATTAAAAATTTGAGTTAAATTACTTCTAATGTAGAAAGAGTTCCTTTTTCCAAAATAATTAGCGAAATAGTGTCATGATAAAATGAAATAGATAAATAATAGATTATGATAAACAATTTGACGTACGATGTTTGTTGAGTGCAAGGTTGACTAGTTATGAATACTTTTCAAGCGTTTACTTTTTGTCCTTTTTCTTCTTTAGTTGGCCATCTTCTTGAGTCGTTATTTACACTAGGAAAAAAGGTAAAAATGTCATCTATCTATTGAAATGGTTCAAAAATGTCCTCATTTTATCTATTGGTTTAAAAATGTTCTTAACATTTTTTTAGATTCAAAAATGTTCTTTAATTAAAAGAAATATGACATGAAATTTAACTAAATAAATGGTTAATTTCATTGGTCCACCTAATTTTTTTATCAAATAAAAAAAAACCATGCACCCATCCCAACACCCAAACCCGTTTCTAGCAAGTCTTACCCAAATGTTATCTATCTTCATTCTTTCTTCTCCTTCTCCTTTCTCCCATCTGCCATTTTAACTTAATTTAATTTGTGTTTCCTTCATTCAAATTCAATGTTTAAAAATTTATTTGCTTCTCACAATCAAGGCTAATCACGTAATCGCTATTGAAGATTGATTGCAAATCATTTCATAATGTGGACGCGGATGAATACTAATTGTATGTAAATTCCCTCCTTGCAGCATCAGTAACCAACAATTTAAAATTTCAACGATATAATACGAGACTTGTTAAAATAGTTCTAAACTTATTTTGGTGGAGAAATGGATAAGAAATCTACTATGTAATTTTGGTGGATTTGAATCTACATTAACTGTTATTTTTGGGTTTCAAGCTTTCATTTTAATTTTTGTTTGTTTTTAGGCTTAAAATTCACATTTTATTTATCATATTTGCTGCAATTTAGCTGTTAAAATGTAGATTTTAAATGTTGTTTTGTTAAATAGTGCAATTTACTTGGTTTTTGGCCAAGTTAAGTGCTGCAATTTACTGTTGTTTTTTAAAGAAAGAAAACAAAGGAAGAAGAAAGAGCAAAGAAAGGCTTAAAACTGACGGTGAAAATGGATTTGGGTATTGGGATGGGTGGGTGGATTTTTTATTTGATAAAAAAATTAGGTGGACCAATGAAAATTGGTCATTTGTTTAGTTAAACTCCATGTCATATTTCTGTTAACTAAAGGACATTTTTGAACCTAGAAAAAAAGGTTAAGGGCATTTTTAAACCAATAGTTGGAAGGAGGGAATTTTTGAATCATTTCAAATAGGTTAAGGGCATTTTTTACCCTTTTCCCTGCAAACTATGATCACGAAGAAAAATGAGAAATTTTATTACTTCCTCTATTTCATTTTGTTTGATATTATTATAATTATTTATTAATGTATTTAAAATATCTTATATTTTTAAAAGTATCACATAAACATTAAAAAACATTAAGTAAAAGCTTTGTTTTTTTGTTTTTTGCTTTAATCTTTCAAAATTTTCAAGTGTGTAACATTGAAAATTCTTATAAAAAATTAGCACGGTAAATTTTTTATATAATTAAATCAAATGTGTATATTAAAATTTGAAATTAGTAGTATTATATATATGTTACACCTATAATTTTAAAATTTTTACGATTCAGTGTTAAGAATGTAAAGGTCAAATCAACCAAATTTATATCCTAGATGCGTCTTTTCATAATAATGCATGCATCCTTCCGAAATTTTGAATGTACCTCTCTGCCAACAACCCTTCATAGAAAAATTACACTGTGTAGCTTGATTAATTTACTTGTTTTTATGTATACCTATATTGACACCCCTTGGCTGCTTGGATATACATCTTCAAATTGACCACAAAATTTAAACTCTTTTTAGTACATTTTACAAATTTTAAATTTTATTTTATTTTTAAAACTTTGATGTCAAATCAAAATTAAAGTAAGGGAGTATGAAACAAATTAAAACAAATGCATTATCACCATAAATGGTTACCAAACATACCAATTTATGTCGATAATAATGGAAACAAAACCTATTTTCAAAGAATTAGTGGGGATCTAATAATAAATTTAGGGACCCAAAAGGTGATTTATAAGTTTTTAGCCTATGTAGTATCCCTCTGTCTCTAATTACTTGTCTATTTTTCTTTTTATAGTTATCCTTAATTACTTATCTATTTTGACAGATTAAGAAAAGACAATTTTTTTTTACCTATTATATCTTCAATTAAATGATTAATTATTTTAAAAATATAGAACTTTTCATCCACTTCATAATTAATAAAAATAAATTAGTAAATTTATTATGTTATTAATTATTTTTGTAGTAAATATGTCAATTTAAAAATAGATAAATAATTAGAGACGGAGGGAGTATTGTACTAGCACTGAGTAATTAATTTTGTCATAATATGGGAGATTGGACAAAACCACATTGTTGAAGGAGAAGCAATATCCTTGGTCCGGTAAATCATTGCCGGCACTTTAACATTCACGTGTCGGTAACTTACCCGAGGTCACTTTTATTTACTCAACTCTCTCGACTACCAAATACAACTATACTCGCTATGCTTGACTGCCATGTGGAGTGTGATCCATACTAAGAGAGTGTGTGATACACAGTTTGTTTAGCGCGTGCGAGTTTAGTGTACATAAATTCAAATTCTACGCTCCAACCTCCATGTCACGACAGCTTAGTATAACAGAGACGTAGACTCGACGGTACTGTGAAATTACAGCTCAGCTTTCACCCAATATTTACGAACCGAACAAATATACTCCGCTTGAGCAACGATAAAATTGTCTTTCCTAATTTATATGTTATGATTTTATAGTCATAATGGTCATTTTTACGACTTCAACTTATAATTTATAGATTAGAAAAATTTATATGAAATAACAAATTATTAATTTAAATTAAATTATATAGCTAATTTATTTTATTTGTAATTCGCAGCAAACATCTCATTGTTTTGCCATCTGATTCAGTATACAATTAGCCATTTTTGGTATACAAATGTATAAAATGTGTTTGTGTTTGTTATAAAGCGAGAAAAAAATGTATATACAAATATATATATATATATATATATATATATATATATTTTCGTCCTATACACTTATAATTATATAAATACAGATCTTTTTATACAAATTATAATGTATAAATGAATTTATACAAAACTGAACAATTTGTATAAAATTGGATGTATCTAGCGAATTATACAAATCAAAAGTTCCATAGCAAACATAAAATTCGATATGAAGCGCAATTATACAAACTATAGTTATAACATACAAATATGATTTTTATGTTTGTTATATGTGAAAATTGCTCTATAATTTATCCTGATATTAATGACTCTTGGAATGTGGTACTTTTTTAAACTTTGCTAATACTCCCTCTGTCCCTAATTACCTGTCCATAATTACTTGTCTATTTTGACTAATCAAGAAAGGACAATTTTTTTTACCTATTATACCCTCAATTAATTGCTTTGAAAAATGCAGATCTTTTTGAAAATTTAAATTTTTAATTCGTCTACTTCATAATTAATAGGGGTAAAATGGTAAACTTACTATACTAATAATTGTATTCTTAATAAGTGTCAATTTAAAAGTGAACAAGTAATTAGGGATCGAGGGAGTATAGAATACTTAGGGTTATTTGGTGCGAGAGATAAAAATAAATAGTCTGAATAAAGTGTTGGTGTCTTGTTTAGTTGTTAAGTTTGAAATAACTTTTCTCATCATATAGTGATGAGATAAGTTATGTCAAGATAGTTAATTTTAAAATGATTAATCTTGAATAGCTTGTTCCCGACCAAACAACCTTTTAGTATTTTGAATCGCCTGTGCTAGACTGATTTTTATGAAAATGTTTTGCTTGAAATATAATTTGTTTATACAATTGGTAGTGTAAGGTATTATTACAGTGTTAAATGAAGAGCTGACAGAAATACGTTAGGAAAAAATATTTTGGCCAGAATTTGTCAGAATGATATTTTATCTATATTATTTTATTTTTTTAATTTTAATATATTTTAATTAAAAAATAGAAAAAATATCAATTTATTTTAAAATAAAAATATATCATAATTCTTTTAAATTTCTGGCCAAATTCTAATCAAATTTTCTGATCATTTAGCATTACCCATATGTTACTAGCTAGCATTACTACTTATTCAGATTCTTAATTAATTCATCTCTATACTATTTTCAATGATTAGCTAATCAAAATACTTCCTCTGTCCCTAATTACTTGTCTACTTTTGAATTGACACACCTATTAAGAAAATAATTATTGACATAGTGAATTTATCAATTTATTCCTATTAATTATCAAGTTGATGAATTAAAATGTTAAGATTTTCAAGAAGTTCTACCTTTTTCAAAGTAATTAATTAAGGATATAATAAGTAAAAAAATTGTCCTTTCTTAATTTGTCAAAATGAACAAGTAATTAGGAACAATTAAAAAAGAAAAAGTGGACGAGTAATTAGGGACAGAGAGAATATTTTTTTTTTTAATTATCTCAATAAATTCTGAAAAACGTAATTCTCTGATAATAGCCTACTTTCACGTATCAATCTAAAGGAAAATATTTTCGTAACTAATTGACTTTCGAAACGATCATATTAGATACGAATATAGTGTGTAAAAATAAGTTTCTCATAATCATGATCCAAAATTAACAAGTGAAGTTATTGTGTATCGGATTACCCCATAAATTTATGCAAGGAGAAGGAGGGTTTATTTACCATTTAAATAGAAGAAATAAAAATTATGTTATTTTCAAAATTAAAATTCGAGATGAAGATCAAAATCAACATAATCGTACAAAATCTTTCTAAGTAATGTTATATATAACTATTCACGGAATTTATGACCACTAATTTGAATTCATGCGACTTAAAATCCTATTTAGAATATTTATTTCATACTCAAATTTTAAATTCGAAAATTTTAGTTAAAAGAAGAAATAACCTTGCACGATTGCATCATATCATTTGATGCCAATCACTATAATTAAATTTGCTTCCCACCAAATAAAGCCCTATACTAACGAACGAATATTGAATACCAAATAAATACTTTTTATTTCAATTTATGTGACTTACTTTTCTTTTTTAGTCCGTCTAAAAAAATGACATATTTTTATATTAAGTAACAATGTAACTATAAAATGTCTATTTTATCCTTAATAAAATAATTTACAACCACACAAATTTTTATCATTCATTTTGGATCATAAATTTTAAAAATCTTTATTTATTTCTTAACTTTCATGCCAAGTCAAAGTACCTCACATCAAATGAGACGGAGAGAGTAATAAAAAAAGGCCAAGACCGTATATATAGTAGTAGTATATAAAATGATTTTTGTTATTCAAAACATTGAACGAAGATGTTGGCATGTTGACCATTCTACAGGGAGGTGTGGGGTTGCTCAGTTTGTCCATTCTTTCTTATCCTATGCATCTAACTTGTCTCATTTCCCCTTACACTCTGTCTCTGCTCTCTTCACTCACTGTGCCAAAAAAAAAAAGAGAAAGGAGGAGCCGTTTTCACCACAACAGCTTTATTTTATGCTAATCTTCTTCTGAAGCAGAAGGTTTCACTTTCTGGGGTTCCTCAACAACCTAAAGAAAAGATTTTTATTCTAAGCATGTGCTTCTCTCTAGTGTACAAATGATTCTACTTTTTTCACTGTCCCAAAAAAAAAAAAGAATCTTGAAAATTCAAGATTCAGTCAATCCCCTTTTCTTTCTTTCCTTTTTCATCTACCTATAGTCAGTTCTAGCTGTTTTTATTGAACAGTAGCACATTGCGTGAAAGTTGAAGGTATTGCTGTTTCTATTTTCTTTGTTTGAGAGTGGTTTCTTGGGAAAAGTTTGTCATAATTGAGCACAGCTCAGGGTGTTACTGTTCATTGCTATTTTCTTGTTTCTGATATTTTTGCATGAAAATGTGAGGGTTTTTTTCCCTTTCTTTTTGGAGGACAAGGAGGTGTGAGTGATGTGGTGGGTAGAAGGGTCAGTGGGGATTTTTTTTTTCCAATTAATGTGTAGATAATGTTTGATAGAAGCCAAAGTATGTTAATCACATTCAGCAGAGTGTGAGAAAAAGGTGAAGAAATTCAAGAAAGGATTTTTTTTTGGAGGAGGATTGTTAGCTCAAGTAGAGAAATGAATGATAGTTTAGCCATAACAGCATCATCATTGGCCATTACTGAGAAAAAGCCTCAAAGGCCTGGGGGTTGTGTGGGTATTTTCTTTCAACTTTTTGATTGGAACCGTAGATTTGCCAAGAAGAAGTTGTTTCCAAAAAAACTGCTTTCACCAGGTTAGCTACTATATTCTACTCATTTTTTAAGCAAGAATGGTTACTTTTTGCTAGAGGGGTAAATTATTTCATTGTTTGTGTTGTATTCTTATAGCTCGCTTGAAACAAGCTTCAAAGAAGTTTGGAGGGGATGAGAAGCAGCCAAAGCATCGTTTGGTACTCATTTCTTGAACAATACTGCTACATTTAGCTTTGTTTTTTTCTAGTGTCTCAGCTGTGAGCCTGATAAAGTTTCTGTTTTTATTGTTTTCTGTTCTTGTATGAACAATGTAGATTGCTAATGAGAATAGTGGGGGTTTTCCAAATGCAAAGAGCAATGGAATGAGCAGTACTCGTTGTGAAAGCAAGCGCGAAATGAAAGCTCCAAGTTTGGTTGCTAGGCTCATGGGTTTGGAATCAATGCCAGCAGGACCAGGTAGTAAGGCCAAAAAGGCTTCAGCTTCTGAAATTGGGAGCAATGTGGCGGAGAAACTTGATGCTTGGCCAAGCGGATCTGATAAAGAAGATATGGATTGTGAGAAGGCTGAAATAAAGCGCGAATTGAGGCCTCAGAAGCTTCAGAAGATAGGGGTGAGTGAGAGACGTCCAGTCAGCAGATTTAGTGCTGAAGCATTGCAGTTGAGGACTGTATTGTCAAGGCCAAGGAAACATCAGCCTAAATTGGTTTCTCCAGTAAAAAGTCCTAGAAATGTCTCTGGTAGAAATGCATCTAGGTTGATTGGGGCTGCAACTAGGATTTTGGAACCTGGTTTGCAAAAGAGTAGGGCGAAATGTGCTCTCACTTATCCTAAATATTTTTCTCCTTTGGAAGATAAAGCAGATTTAGCACTGCATCATTTGGAAGGCCCTATTCCTTATGTGGATTCAAAGACTTCGGAAGCGAGAGCATCTGTACCTTCATGTAAAAATTGTGGTTATATGCTTCATAGTAAGAACGGTACACCAAATGTGGAAGAACACCCATCGTCTGTCTCGTCACCTGTCTCTAGTTACTCTGAACCTTCTTGTCAAGGTCCAGGAAGAAATATGCCAAGATTGCCCATTTTCAACAGCAGGGATCAATTAGAGAGAGTTTCTGAGGGTTCGTCTTCAGACGCCAATGCTGAAATAGATGATGTATCATACTGTGCTGAGCTCATATTGGGAAAGCGACCTATTAGCAGAAGTCGAATAGAGATGCATGGCGCCCGCCAAGGCAGCAATGTGAAAAAGGATGCATCATCTGTCACTCATGTGCTTAACCAGAAGCAAAATCAAACATCTCAGAATAGAGAGAGGGGTTTCATGAAGTCTAAGCCAAGTAGTTTGCAGAGCAACAGAGTTTTAGCAGCTGCAGAATCTATGAATAATTCCAAAAATTTTGTTGCACAGAACAGAAGGTTAGGTGCATCTACCCGATTGAGGATGCCAGCCACAGCCGACGGCTGCAAGTTTGAAACTGAAAGAAAACCTTATTCAAGGAGAAGTGATTCCCTCTCTCCGGTGCGGAAGAAGAGATTGATGAATGTCTCTAGACAAGGTGAAAGTTCTAGTTTTGTGAATGCGAATTTGGGAAGAGAATCAAATCCTTATTCTGACAAAACAAGTAGAAAAGATGTTGTTTACCCAATTTGTTCCGTTAATAGTCACTCCGCTAAACCCAAGTTGCCATGTTTGCGAGAGAGTGGTGCAACCAATGATAGTTCTGAGGGAAGTAATGTTGTTTCGTTTACTTTTAAATCTGCAATGAAGCAGAAAGCTGGTATTCATGCAGAAGTCACAAAAAGGAAGTCTCAAAATAGCTCAAGTTTTGATGCTACTCCAGGGAGATCCTTCTTTAATGGTAATGATGAAACAGTATGCTTGCAGAAATCCTTTCCTTTGAAAGGAGACATTTTAGGAGCACTTTTGGAGCAAAAGCTAAAGGAATTGACTAGTGAAGAAGAGTTCGCAGAAGGAGGTGCTGCACCTAGAAAAAGCACTGCGACAATCCTTCAGGAGCTAATAACTGCTTTGAATGCTGAGAGACAATTTCATCTGGATAGTTTGCCTGTTAGACCCAGCAGAAAAGAAGGTTTGTGTGATGATGGTGACGTGTCTTCAAGAAATACTTGCATGAATTTCCAGGTAACCATTGCTTAAATGTTAACTATCTGAAATTGCAACGAATGAAATGTTTTCCGTTTTAAAGCTGGAGCGACATAAATATCTACGATTTCTTAAGAGGGGTAAACAGCTTTGGACTTGTGGATAATTCATAACATACATTTGATGTAACTAGTTCTATCCCTGCCTTTATGTGATTACTAAACCAATACTTGGTGCTAGTGCAGTCAAGATTACTTATACAACACACTATATTACGGAAGAACACTTCTGTTTGGTTTATATTATGTAGTCAGAGCACAGAGAAAAATCCAATAGTAACTAACATTCAGAAAGATTAGATCAAGCAAAACCTAGTAGTACTGCAGATAAATGGAGCAGTCTTTCATACTGGTGACATCATGCTAAATTTCATGAGTGGTTAATCCGACTATTTGGCTTTAGCTGAGTGGGTTGAACTGTTCATTGCCTATGATAGGACTTGGCAGCATCAACACTAGCTGATTGAAAATACTTAGTACAATCATGGTGTTTAGGCATCAATGAACCACAATCTTGCTTGGTTGATTTAGTTCCATTTGATTTATTTTTTCTTAAAAAAAAAAAAAGAATTACCATTTGATTGGATTCCCTGATTAGTTGCATAGAAGGATCTTTCTTCCCATTCGTTTTCCATTAGAAATGAGAAGTGCATATTCCACATACACTATTTAACTGTTTTTGGCTTCTCTTATGATAAGGGTTTAATTTTATATAAGAAGAACAACAGTTAGATAGTGCATCAAAAGTTACAGATTGTGCAAATTTAATATCATCTCTATCAGGAATCTACATCATTTACTATGACCAGGTTGCACCAAAAAGCTAGCAAATATATCTGGACTAAGCTATGCATATTTCTTCTTAAGGCAATGTATGCATCTGTGCTCAAAGCTAGAATATTAACTGCTTTTGGCTTCTTAATAAATGTGAAACACTTGCGACTGTTGGAACTGCACTATTAGTGGTCAGGAACTAGCATTTCTAATGGTCGTACTTTCTTAATGCATAAAAGCCAGTTTATCAGTCTTTCCGTGAAGTACTTATACCCGGGTTAGGCACCTGATTTATGATAGTAATTTAGCAGCTGCCTCATAAAATTTTAACACCCAAGGTCAAATGAAACCTTTTTTGGTTGTCATCATGTAGGCTAGGCTTCTTAGTTTTGAGAAAGCCTTTTCTTCTTTCCTCACTCAGCCAAAGAGGTTTAGTAATTGAACTATTCAACATGTTCCTCCTCAATAATTTCTTTCCTTGCTCTTTAAGTGCATGAAATTTTTTAAATGCTCTTGCTTCGGTTATAAACCGAGTTATCAGTCTGAATCTTATTATTGCTTTTGAATTTGTGCTCAGGCCACACCAGATTCAGCAACTGATTTAGTTGGGAATTCACTTGATAATGATCACCTTAGTCCAGGATGTGTTCTTGAAGCTACCTTTTCAACTGACAGCTACCTCTCCAGCAGTCCCAATAGTAGCTCAAGTATGGTCCTTCATACATATTTTACTATTTGCATACTTCCTTTCTTTCTCTCAAAACACATAAAAATGAAAAAAGAAGGATAACTCTGAATTTGGATTTCATGCATACATGCTTCTAATGGATATGCTTGTGTACCTCCAGAGGACAAAGTGCTTGCTGAATCCGTGGACTCTATTTATGATGAACCACTCTTTCCAGAACCCGATAGAGATCTTTCGGATTGTGCGACCTCATTATTCACCAGGAGGAGTTGCAGAGCACTGATCACAGACCAAGTTAACAACATTTCTGGAGTGCTAAGCAAGATTGATCAGTTAAAAGGAAGCAAACTCGGTTACGCAAATGAGGTCATTTTGAATACTGAACTCATACTTGGAACTACACCTGAACAACAGGCTTTACCTGTAGACGATGGGTTATCCGTGAGCCATTTTCTCCTCAATGAACTTGAAATGCTATCAAGTCTTCTATGGATGACTTTTGGTCAGTTGCTTGGCTGTAACGACCCCAAACAGATGAATCAGCTTAAAGGATTTGCCTTTGATTGTCTATTAGAGTATCTAGACTCAAAATTTGGTCGATACTCTGATTCTGGTTTCAGAATCTGGTCTAAACTACCATCAAGCATGACTAAAGAGATTCTGATTGCTGATATTATTGAAGAGGTCAAAGAGTGGACAGAATTTGTTGGGTTGATCCCCGACGAGCTAATAGAATGGGATATGAGCCATTCTTTGGGTAAATGGACGGATTTCGAGATTGAAGAATTTGAATGTGGCACTGAAGTTGATAGGCATATTCTCCAAGTATTAGTAGATGAAGTTGTTTTGGACCTCTACAGTTCTAGCTAAATTTGGATGGAACTGTTTGTAGCTCCTCTTTTTGAGAGTTTGTAGTAAGCCTATCAGTGTTCTCATGTGAAACTCTGGCCTCAATAATTTCAAGCAAAGTATTTTGTACAAATCATAGATTCTGCATCTTATATTCCTATTTATTATACTTGCTTTTACATCCATGAATGAGCATTTAAGAACAGTACCAATTGACAGGCACAAAATGAAAAAATGGTTGAAATGTAAGAACAATTAGAAGGGAAATCCATTAGTATACAAAATATCTGCATAAGAAAAAATCTATTATTATGATATTCAATGTTCATCAATCCATAACCCAAGTACTTTCTGTAGTTCCCATTAGGACAATGAATCAGTCTGATTCAAACCCATTGCTCTATACAACTCTAAGCCAAATTTTGAAAAAATAAAGAAGTTCTTTAAGAAAAACAAAATCAAAAACCAATCTTTCAAGCAAATAAAAAAAGAACAGCACCCGGGTGCAATTAACCTCCCGCTATGTGCGGGGTTTCGGGAAAGGCCCAGACCACGAGAGTCTATTGTAATTCTTTAGCCTACATTTCTGCAAGAGACTGTTTGTCACTAACTTTACCAATTACGCCACCCTTTCCGAGCAAATCAAAGAATCAAAACCCCCTAAGAGAAATAGGAAAAACAGAATTTATAATTGTCTGTATCCAAGAACAGTCTTTGCAGCAACTCTGTTTGTTCTTCCTACTCTGTTTTCTCCATTAATGGCACTCCTTGCCACAGAAGCCAATCCCTTCAGTTCATCAACATTAGCATAACTCTTCCTAGTCATCAAACCCCCAATCCTCTTATCCCCTGAATTCACCGATTTGCTACCTCCAATACTCCCAACACCCCCATAAAACTTCCCACTTTTCGAACCAGCCGGAGGCGGCGTAGCGGACTTCTCCTTCAAAGTCGGCAGCATAGTAGGTGGCGGCTTCCGATTCTCCTTCCTCAATGCTGATGAAAAATCAGGCACTGATTGAGCCAAAATCGATGACCCTTTTGTCCTCTTAGGTGGTGTTACCAAACTCCCCTGAAATTTCACCTGTTTCTTCGGCGGAGTAACAACAAACTTCTCTGGGAATACCAGTTCCTCTTCCTCTTCAAGAATTGATTGTTTCATGTGTTTTATTCGCAATTTCTTTTCTCTAAGATCAGCATAAGCTTTGTAACGAGGACCCCTCTCCATGAATAAACAATCTGTAGTGAGTTGAAGGAATTGGGGCTGATCGGAATTTGAAAATTGAGAGAGAATTAGGGACTTGGGGTCTAGTGCGGCGTAGAGAGAATTAAGGGTTTGAGTTTGAATCAGAGATTCATTGTTCCCAGACATGGCGTAGACAGTAAATTCTTGTGGAGTTCTGTGTTTGGAGTTAAAGATGATGAGTTCTTGGATTTGATGAAATTTTTTGTTGTTTTTCAAAAGATTTTTGAGTCTCCAACGGTCTGATAATAAACAAGGCAAAAAGGACTAAGTTATAATTTTCTATTGCTTTTGGTTTTCTAACGTTCGTATTGAAAAAAAGGTGGGTCCAAAAGTCTAAACTAAACCCAAAGATTTAATGATAAAGCATATTTAGGGATTCTATGAATCAAAGGAAAATGAAATTAGCATGATGATTAACGTTGGAATCCTATGCCAAAATTCAAAAATGACGAGGAAAATGTCAAGGCAAAGAAAAGGACCTTTTCTTCTCATAAGAAATATTTTTTCAAATCGGACGGCAATTTCTCAGCGTGCATTCGTGGATACACCAATATTACCACATTCCCTATACTATAATTTCTGTGTTGTTTATATGACCAAGAAATCTGCAACCGCTATCCTTTGGATGCGCATTGGGTAAAAATAACCCTTACCGGGCAAACCCAATGTGACGAGCTCGACCAAGAAACAAATTATTGGGCCTTTTGTTCCAAATTAATGTCTATTCTACATGAACTGTTCTTCTTTCCTTTGAAATAAGTCTATTCTACAAGTGTTTACAGATGAAACTATATGCATTAATCGGAGTCCAAGAACTTTCTAAGTAGACCGACCCCAGTGAAATGCTCAACTAGCTAGATTTAAGTTATGACAACTATTGTCTTCTTCCTTACATGCATTCTCTAGATTCATTACATCAAACTTTGTGATACTTGTATTTCTGCCCTATATTAAATCGCGAGATTCTACTGCCAAATCCTTCCAATACTACCGTCCTCACAGCCGCAACTCCTTGATCAAGTGCTGCATCCACCTATTCGTGTACAACAAGAGAAACATGAAAACTATTATTGAACATCAAGAGCTCACATTGTCATTCTTGCTTAGCTTAATTATTTTTTTTCTGTGGTAGAAGTAATGAAGGGTAAGGAGAAACCAATTGAGAGTTCCTTGTGATACATCATATGTGTACGTAAATACAAGGCAGAGAAATCAATAGCTATATCCAGCATCACCTTATTCTGATGTCTATTTTACAAGAGGCGACAAATATTTTGCAAACTTTATAATGAAGTTTAAGAGACAACTTGACCCATCCATTGGAATGCCTTTCATGATGAGATAAGATGAATGGTACTTTGACAATTATCAAGAAGATAAAATAGTACTTTGCCAAGCATCAAGAAGCACAAATACCTGTTTCCGCTCTGTATCACTGAATTTTTGTAACAGATATGCCTTCATGTCCATAGTCCCAGGTGGATTCCCAATGCCTACACAAATAAATGAAAAACATGGCTTTTAGCTCGGGATTTGGTAGAGCAATTTTGTAGTATATGAACACAGTTTCAATTGGTAATTATGTGATTATGCTTTCACAACAAATGATAAGCAGTCAGGAGGTACCTAGGCAAAATCGTGGAAAGTCCCGGCGACCATTCAAATGCTCCATCACACTTTTCACCCTGCCGAATAAAAACAGAAATCAAATGAGAATTTTCTATATTCTGCACGGTCAATAGAGATCTCAATAATTTGTCCATTGGAAAAAACCAATGAACTAATATTGCACACAGTACGATTACAGAGCCAGTGCCATTTAGATTTGACTACTCAAGAACAATACCCATTATGATGGCCATGTCCTCCTTTAGGCTGGAGTCTCAAAATACCATTGGGTAAGCTCATCTCGTCGTAAACCTACAAGGACGAGCACAAACACTGTAAACTTCAAATCATGGCAAAAGAATATTTGGAGCACCACATACATAGTATTATCCAGTATAGAACACCAACCTCAACCCTAAAAAAAGGCAAAGATAAAATATTTCCTACAGTTATAAAAAAATGAAAAAAAATAAGTCATACCAGAAGGATGTGACGCAACGGCACCTGATAATATGCTGCAAGCGGTCCAACCTAGTAGGATAAAAAAAAAATCATTTGGATGAGGTCCATATTAACCAAAGAGGAATAAAGAACCCCCCCCCCCTCCCAGAAAGATGAATATCACCCCCCTAAAATGGAAAAAAGAATGAACAGGGAAAAGGATAGAGAGAAGAAAGAATTGCTTTGTTACTTCTGTTAATAAAAGCTTAAGCAAGAACTATAAAAGATGCAACATCATGAAAACTACACATTCAATGACAGAACCAACAGGGAAAGTAGAACACAAGAGCTAAAGGATATATACAGGAAGCGCCTTTGAGATGACATACTAAGGAACAACCAGATCAAGCTTTTACCAGATTAAAGCATCTATTATATCACATATACATTAACTGTAATGAACCATCAGCAGCATGATTTCTCTCATTCATGTTTTTATCTTAGTTACATAGCCAACCAGAGGAAATAACTATATCCAACTTTGTGCTACCTTCTAAATAAATGACCTTTATCAAAAGATAAAAATCTTCTAAATAAAATGATAAACTCACAAGAAAATAAGGTCTCAAAAGTTCTCGAAAGGCCTGAAAAACTTGCTTTGGAAATTCTTTTCAATTTGTTTTTCCAAATATTGTTTTCAACCAATATCATGAAAAAGAAGTTCATCGTTTCTCAAAACTGAAAAACTACTTTTGAGTAGCTTTGAAAAGTTTTCAGTTTTAAAAAAAACAAAAAAACAGAAGAACCTCTCTTTCTTGGTGTTTGGTTGAAAAACATTTTTGCAGAAAATTGAATTTTTTTATGATTGGAAACCTTCTTCAAAAATATTGAAGCAAACTTCACACCATCGCACCCTAGTCAATACATATGTGAAACACGAAACACCAGAAAAAATAAACAGTTCAAGAGAAAGTAAGTAAAATATAATTGCTTTAAAATCCCTGCAGTATAGCTAGTTGTGGAATAGTAATATTTAGGAAGTAGAAGTATCAGTGAAAAAGGTTTCCTTTTTCATTCTAGTTACAATATTTCAAAGAACCAGTCGGTCAAAATATAGTAAAATTGAAATAAAAAACTATGTCTGTATAACATTTGCTACCTGATTAGAGGGCTAAAACTGTGAACTTTGGTATCAGTTTCAGAAAAATTAGAAGGCAAGTTTCTATGAAAAGGGTCAATCTGCAGCAGATGGCATCTGGTTAACTTGAAGTGTTAGTCCACATCCACCAAGCCTTTAATGTTAGGGCAATCAGAGAGTTGATCAAAGAACCTAACATGTTTCAACTCTTTCTAAGCAGCAGATGCACAAGCATAATAGGCAATGTGTGTGTCCATTACAAGTAGAAGCTGATTTAATAAGAGATAACAAGTCAACTGAGTGGAGTTCCACAATGCTGAAAGAACATTTATATACGAGGCAGAATAAAAGCTTTGATCCAAATCAAAGGCGACAAGGTTGCTACACAGGTTATCACAAGGGACAGTCTAAACAAAAGTAGACACTTTCATTGTGAAGCAAACACAACAGCTGATCATATCAACTATCCACGTCAATCGAAATGGAAGAAACATGTGTAAACCAATGATAGAAAAGCGTTTAATGTTGTCCATATGGCCATTAAGTACTCAATACTTCACTTTGAATAACTAACTAATGGGTTATAACACTGAAATACTAAACAACAATAGCTGTGGAATACATACTGATTCTCCACTGAAATTCATGTAGGCCTGAGGCTTTGCCAATACAACAGGTACCTCCCCTATGGAACCTGCACCACGCCCATCACAAAGAACCCGTCAAAGTTCAACACTGGTAAGGAAAACACAAATTACAACAAACAGATTTGAATAACCACCTATCCCTATCAAGGCCTTCGACTGTATTGTGTTTAACACGATGCCCTCCTCTTGAGAAACTCTATCAATCATCTCGAAACCAACCTAATTAACAAAACCCCATAATCAAGAAACAGCAAAATGCATTATTCAAAATACAAAGTCAGTGAAAAAAACTCTGCAAATACAAATACACACAAAATTGAACTTCGAAAAAGGGGGGAAATTACATTGTGTCGAGTCCCGTGATACTTGTTTCCAGGATTTCCTAATCCAACAATCAACCAAGGAGTGAACTCAACCTTAACCCCATTAGGCTCTGGAAGTGAAGCTGATACTCTAAGCCTTGTTGGGGCTAAAGGCTTTTGATAACAAGGGATTCTTGAATACGATATACTGCAACTTTTTGGGGCATATACTGCATGCAACATTGACCTAAAAACAACATGGTTATTAGTACAGGTAGTAGAATTGAAAACAAAATCATAAATTGGGGAAGAAAGAAAAGAAATAAACTAATCTTTAACATACCTCAATTGGATTCTTCTCTCTGTTTTCTAGAAAATACTGGAAGATTACGGGTCAAGAAAATGATTCAAGCTAAGAAGAAGCACTGTTGGGCAGAGTGAATTTGCCCGGCACCACCATTTATGTTTCTTGAGAGCTTTGGATAAAGTAATAGAGATGATAATTTACGGATATGGTAAAAGTACTTATCCCAATTTTTTATTTTTTTATATTAGAAATTGTTTCTTATTTCAAAATAAGTGTCATTTTAAAATATTTTTTTTAATTATAATTTAGTAAATTATATATTGTATTTATTAATTTGTTTAATAGACATAATTTTTATCAAGTTGAAGCATATTTTAGGACGGATGGACTACCTATTAAATCATACTCCATCCGTCTCAATTTATATGACACTTTTCGAATTTCGAGATTCAAACAAGTCTATCTTTTCAAACATAATTTTTATTAAGTTGAAGCTTATTTTAGGACGAATGGACTACCTATTAAATCATACTATTTTTTTTTACATTGGAGTAAGAAATTACAAAGTGAAAAAATTAATTCTTAATAATAAACTAAAAATTCTAGTAATTAACCAATTTAGCTGCTAATTTTTTTCCACATTAGTGTTATACTATGGAATAAGATAGGTAGAAAGCCCCATAACTGAGTTTTTTTTATGACCACGATGTCCCTCCCATCAGCAACAAGTATCAGGTAACTATGTTCATCAAGATGTTAGGACATATGCTAAGAAGCACCTGATGTTTTTGTCTTAGTTGGAATCCAAACTAGAGATTCTATGACTCTCAATCACCTCATTTTATTAACCATTAAGTCATACTCTTTGATATATCGAATGTTTTTCAATATGACCTAATTAAGGGTTTAAAGTTATTTTATTGTGACATTTCTTAGACCTCTCTTTTAGTTCAAAATAACTCAATAATTTTATTTTATTTTTTTTAGAAATTTCAAAATTTAGATGAATCTTTTAGTATTTTTTTTTATTTGGAAAAGAAGTTTGTGGATGTTGTTCAAAATGTGGTGATGAATTATAGTTTATTTGTTTGTTTTTTTCCTTCTTTGAAGATTTGTGGATGTATTGTGAATGTCTTGTTAAACTTTTCTCATACCTATCAAAGCATGCTAGCTCTCTCTAATGTTTTTTCCCTTCGGGACTTGTTGCAAATTCTACATTCTTTTAATCTAGTATTACTTAAAACAAGCAGTAACATTTATATACTTGCGTTAATTTGTGTTCAATGTTACTTGTATTTTGAAATTATACTTTACATGTTTTTATCTGCGGGTGTTTATACATTTTATTATTAAAAGTAAAATATTAAGTGCATATGTTAATGGGTATAATTCGACAAGAATGTGGTTATTATTTTGCTGTAACTCTTGTAATTAATCTACCACTAATTCCACCCATTACTACCTCATTATACATTGTAACTTATTTAACTTTTAGACCATTTATTTACCTACATTATTATCCACATTATTCTTATTCAATACAAAGGAGAATTTCTCCCCTATAAATAATGGTGGTTCTTCCTTTGTGAAGTGCGAGTCAAAAAAAGAAGAAGAGAATTATGGAAAAATATAGTAGTGTGTAGTGAGGTGAGTGTAGTGAAAGAGAGGGTTGAGACTTGAGACAGAGAAAATATTCTAAGTCTTCGACTATATTAACTATATAAAGAGAATATTTATATGTTGAAGGAACATGTTCTTTTTGTGGAGCTTTATTGGACTATTCGACTAAATCCAGAGTTGTTTGAGTTGTATGATTTTGTTGGACTGTTGTATCCTGGAGGGGACAAGTCAAGAGTAATACTGCTGGATCTGTGTAGATTATTCCGCAGTGGGTTTGAATCTCCTTAAAGAGAGCGAGATATACATGTCTCAGCCTAAATGATTATTCATGCATTTTTGTTCAATTTATTTTCTACTATAATTTATTGTATTCATGGTATATTACACCCACATTATCTATTTTATTACGGGTTAAAATGGGTTCGATCAACCTAAGATTTTATTGATCAGTTTGATTTTGAAGCTTATCTATTTGACTTATTGATTATTGGTTTATAGACATGTCAAATTGTTATAAAATCATTAAGATATCAATTTATTGATTATTAATTGTTATTGATTTAGCCGTTTAGATTTCACCTAGAATCTAGATGACAATTTGTCACTAACAAATCAAATGAATGATGCACATGAGTTGACAAATCGCTTCTTGCTCAGAAGCAAATATTGATAGACACCTTGTAGAATAATTGAGAGTTAGAGACAATGAGAAATGAAAGTATGCAATTAAATCTCAAGTCGGAATTTTATATACTGAATAGTATAAATGTAATTATTAATTTATTATCAAGTTATCGACTAACCTGTTAAGGAAAAAATTCAAATCATTAAAATTCGATAAACCGATACAAAAGGAAATTATCAAATTTTGTTACTAAAACTGCTAAATCAATAGCTCATAATCAATAAAGCAATAAATTTTTTCGGTTGAAACTATTATTTTCAATTCAATTTTGAATGACGTAGTTCAACCTACATTCGATTTGTATCTTAATGTCACTCACCCAACTTGTTTAAATGCAAAGGCATAAGAATAATGAGCGGGTTGGTAAAATATAAATAAGAAATTGATAGGTCTACTTGGGTATGAATATGTTATGTTACATTTACCAAAAAAAAGAGAATATGTTATGTTACATGTGAAACATTCAATAAAATTTTCAGTTATCCATTTCATAGTGGCTGTTAAAATTTCAATTCTTATTACAATATCTTTCTCTTTTTTAAGACATATCTATATTAGAGTTCGATTAATTCAAATTTGTATTATATAAAATTCATTCTGAATTTTCTATCAATTTTTTTTTCATACATAAAGCTTGAAACCAAAATCTCTGATTAAAGTAGAAATAATTCTCATCCGCTAAACCATATTCTTTGATGATGTAATTAGGATGAATCATAACTAGAGTTATTTTTATCAAATATCACACAATAATAATTGATTGCAGTGAAAAGTTCATATAGTTGGCCACTTCAAAGTCTATTATGAACCAAAAGCTAAACAATTAGAAAATTTACCACTAAATGCAATAATTTTCTTGTTAAAACATGTAAACATATTAGAAGTAAAATTCTAATAATTCAATTAATTAACTATCTAAACTTTCAATTTTGCACTAGAAGATTTGATGCTCAGTCTAACTTTATGTGAAATTGTATAATGATGAAAGAAAAGGGAATAGCTTTTTAGGTACGGTATAAAAATAAATTTTGCTAAAGGTGAACACCAAAACTGAAAATTAAATTGATATGGTCCCGTATGTCTTGAATTAGTCTGAAGCCCATAGAATTAGCGGGCCGAGCCCTGGGCCACAATGAGCAGTTAATTTAACGAAGGAATGATGAGATTGTCAGAGAACAGATCACGTGCGGGCCCGTGTAAATTGTAATGTAATCTCCCACGTAACCCAAATCTAATCTGCAATCCAACTGCATTCTATCCATAAATAAACTCTTCCTATTTTCTCCTCTTTCTTCTACAAAAAATTAAATCTATAATCAATTATAGGTTTTAGAGACAAGTATAGAAAAAATCTCTAAATTTGGTGTGAATCATTAGACTTATTTTTAAATTATTGATCATCTTAAAAACACAATTTATTTTGATTAACTGAACTTAGATACAACCCCAACTTTGTAATATGAGTGAAATACATCCTAAATTCTCGTTAAGTTTAGAACTGTTTTCAACACTTTTTTCAGTTTTTTATTAATAGGTTCATGCTCTTACAAGAATTTGAGATCACTTGCTATGTTACGTGGCAGATTGAAATATATGTAAGTTTAATCAATCCAGTATATGAGTGCTTTTAAGGCTCTTAATAATTCAAAAACGAAATTAATAATTTTCTTCAAAAAAAAATTTTCAAAATACTTCTTTGTATAAACCAGTTTCTCTAACCATACTTAAATACCATTACTTTAGATTAAATACAAATTTATGACATAAATATGCTAGAATCACTCGAAGTGTACACCATAATTTTATGTTTTTGCATATTCTCTAAATAAAATAATAACTTACCATATACTCTCTCCAGCTTTTTTGTTTGATTTTTAACATAAAATTTAAGAAAATAAATAATTTTTTAAATTTTATAGTTATAAATAAAAAATACGAAAAATGTATTAAAATAAACGAAATAAAAAGTTAAAGACAAATGAAAGAAACAATGATAAGTTACTTTTTAAAATTATTTTCACCTAGTACCTGAAAAAGAAAAAAGAAAAGAAGAAGCATAAGAGATAATAATTGAATTGTCGATCAACTTCGTTGGTAACTAGTAAGCAATCAGTTAATATAAAAAGTAAGCGAACAGTGATCTCCATCACAATTCTCTCTTCGAATTCATCGAACCTCCCAATGCAAATTCTGCTGTAATTTAACCAGAAAGCAACGAAGAAGAACATTCATCGAAGAAGATACAATTAGCAAACTCAAAAATCTCTCACCTTCAACACTCTACTTTGCATAATTTCACTGTATTTATTCCAGTTCTCGATTCGATTTTTTTCCATAATTTTCAATCTCATTGCGATTTTGTTTGATTTCTTCATATAATCAGCTCTTTGGATTGCGATTTGAGACCTATTTTTCTTCAAATCTGGTGTTGATTTTCCGATTCATGTCGAACTGTTTAGTGTAGATGATGAAATGAGACGGTGTTTCGCTGATAGTAGTGTAGAGTGTGGGCGTTTTGTGTATTGCTTTATTTATTACTTTTTTATGTTGTTGACTTTTCCGTTATATGTACCTTTTTTTTCATAGGTAAGCATAAAAGGCTTTCAAAATGCAAGCTTCAACTTTCACAGTCAAAGGCAACACAGGATTTGGTCTTCAAAATCGAAGGATTTTGCAAGGCGTTAGTGACTTGCGTAGTAGGAATTTAGCTGGTAAAAGGCTCCGGATGACGGAGAGGAACAGTTGCTTCGGAGTAAGTCTGGATTCTGCTTCTATGGGAATCGAACTTGGCCGTGCTAGGAGGACTGTTCAAAGTGTCTTCGGTTCGTCGGCAAAGGCCAGATCACACAGAGTTCGAGCTGCTGGTACATGTTTATATACTGAATCAACTTTATAGCTTGATACACATGATTTATATATAGAGAGGCATATTTTATTGATTGTTTTGGGGGTGTGTAATTTCGAATTTCCTTGTGCCGTGAGAAAAATCTGTTTGGTATCGTTTTTAGAGTATGCACCTGTTTAGAGAGATGTAATTTTCTTCCTTAATGAGTTTAGGGTTAAGTTTAATCTTGTCTCAGTATCTTGACTGTAGGATTCACTCTATTGGATTACAATGTGAGGCAATTCATTGCTGTCTTCATTGTAGATATGTTTGTGTGACTGCTCCACACTGGTTCGATTTCTGCTTTTGCATGTGAAGGAGTATTAAATTCTGCTATTGTGCTAACATAAGGTGGCTAAAAATTGTTAAGTGGTAGTCTGGAATTTCTGGTTCCCTTTTGTCTACTACAACAGTATATCACCACATTTGTGATTTGGTAAAGGGAAAAGGAAGGGGAGACTAAAAGTGGATATTAGTTGGGTGTAAAGTTGCTATGGTACTGCACAATCGGTATGGTGGTTCGGTTAGTTGTAATTTGGTGAGAATGGTCACTTAGGAATTGGTGACTGCATGCAGATTACGAGTGAGACATGACACATCCGGTGGATGGTTATAGTGCATGGACGATAGTAAAAGATTATTAACTTTTCTCATATGGGTGGGAACCAAGTGAAAAGTCTTTCTTTTTCTCTCTTACCTTTTCTTGGTTTTGGATCTCATTTCCGGAAAAAACATGAACCTAAACTTCACTTTTTCACCTGAGCTTTCTGTTCGAGTAGATTGTTCTTAGGTTTCATTTTGAAAAAAAAGAAGAATATTTTCATTGTTTTGTCATGTGGATTAAGCTTCAGCCGAGTATGTTATACAAAGAATACTATTGAAACTTAAATAAGCTGCAACCTGACTGCCTCTCTTTGAATAGGATAACAATAAAGGTCCTGCATGATGCATGAAACTTACAATCGCGTCTATTGTTGCGTGGCAGGAGAGGATATTGAGGATGCAGCACCTCTCAAAGTTCAAGGCCAATCATCTGGATCAGTACTTCCCTATGTGGGTGTAGCTTGTCTGGGAGCAATTTTATTTGGATATCACCTAGGGTATGACATTATATGATTGAAGAACATTCATTTACTGGTATTTTATCTTACATATGTTATCATAGTTGCCTGAGTCTAAGGGGGTGGGTATTCGGTTCTTCAGTTTGGTTTTTCGGTTTTTCAATAGTGTGCACTGAATACCGAACCAAACTACTTTGGTTTGGTTCGGTTCAATTCGGTTTTTAAAATTTGTTTTTTCGGTATTTATGAAGAATGTCAACAATAAGAAACAATAAATAAATCTCGCGAATAAATTAGAAGAAGAATGCCAACTATGTCGTCCCAACGCAAAGACAACTAATGTAGGCTTGTTTGATTTATATAGATATAAAGCCACATCATTAATTTTCTTTTAAATTAATTTATGAATGTTTTGATAGTTTCGTCCGTAAAATAATTTGATTTCTTCTTTTTGACCCAAAATGAAGCCAGTGATTATCTATCAACACTATGCTCAGGAAATCTTAAAATCAATGAAATAAAATACAGAAAAAGTACTTGTCTATTTTGGCTATTGTCATGCGGAGTAGTAACTTAAAAAAATCCTTTAGCTAATTTGCAAAAATATGCTCTTCATCCTTACTTTGTTCATCAGCTTGGGGCAGAGGAACACTGGAGTGACTTGCAAAATGACTTTGAGAGCGATCATTCAACCAGCTGAACTGGAAAGTGGTTGATCGGTGAATGTGCACGTAAAATAAACAAAACAAGAGAGAAGTCTTTTGGTTTAGTCATTTTTTTCTCTTTATTTAAGAAACCAAATAAAAGCAAAAATATAAAAAAATTAACTTATGTTATTAAACTTCGGTTCTTCGGAGCACCGAAATACCGAATCCTAAAACCGAGAACCGAACCAAAGAACTGAAGAACCGAATTAGTTTGGTTCAGTTCGGTTTTTCGGTATTTATGCCCACCCACCATCACTTGCCTCTCCATCAACATGTTTATGCATCTCATAGATGTGTCCACAGGTTTATTCTGTTTTACACACTAGTTGAAATTAGATTGTTAATGCTGGTTTGGACCCAAACCTTAACCAAAGAAAGTGCAATCATAGTATTTGCTTAGTTGGTCTTGTTGCCGGCTCAACTGTTTGATTGTATAAGCTAAATATTTGTTGATTCTACATTTTGTTTTCTCATGAGCGAAACTCAAAGTTTTGTTTGTAGTTTGCATTCCCTATCAACTTTTTGAATTTTCTTCTCACCGTGAATTGAAGTTTGTTTTATATAAATAAGAAATTGGGCCTAAAAAGAGAGGCAAACTACTTTCTGAACTTTAAAATAGGCCCCGGTACCTTCTCAATAACAACTTATTGAAAATATGGCGAAGTTGAATGATAAAAGTTGCTTATTAATAAAGTTGACATAATTCTTGGAGAACCCACCGAAGCAGAATGTGACAGTTGTTATGGGTTAGGGGAGTGTTTCTACCACCATACTTTAGAAAGTGAAAGTAGATGAATTAGTTCAATTCTGGTTACCTGTCTGCTCAATCTTTGGGTCACACTGGACCAAGCATTTCTAGTTCAGGCATTTTCTAAATTCTATGCCATAAGCATTTTTAGTTCAGGTACATTCCAAGCCCTGCAGTTTATACATGTAACCCTCTGGTTTATATTGTGCTATTTAGGTCCATGATAACGGTCATTTTTCTGGTTCAGGGTGGTGAATGGTGCCCTTGAGTACCTAGCTAAGGATCTTGGGATTGGCGAGAACACTGTTATACAAGGCAAGTTTTGATTGAATGGGTTTTTATGTGAAATATAGCTTCAATTAATTACTATCCTATTTTACTGGTTTCTGAGCTGCTGGGGAAAGGGTCTGCTTCTCTATGAAGCCTTTGCTGTCACAGAGTTATTGTTTTGGCTGTGTTGGGAAAAAAATAATCTTTTGGACGCCTTGTTCAGATGTCCTATTTCTTACAGTTTACTTCCTTAGGTTAATTATCTAGATATAGGAGTACCAATTTTTTATTTGATTGCTTTTATTAGGATGGATTGTTAGCACAGTTCTTGCTGGCGCCTTTGTTGGTTCATTTACTGGTGGAGTTCTGGCTGATAAATTTGGCAGAACAAAGACATTTATATTGGATGCAATTCCACTTTCAGTTGGTGCGTTTCTATGGTATGTACCTTACCATAGTCAGAGATACAATATTAGGTCAATACCATTGATACTAGCATCTAATATGATGTCAAAACTTTCAGTACCACTGCCCAGAGTGTTCAGGCTATGATCATTGGACGCTTACTTACTGGAATTGGCATTGGCATCTCATCTGCTATTGTGCCACTTTACATATCTGAGGTGTATATCTCACTCAAAGTTACACCTTTTTAGACAGTATTCAAAGGTTGTACTTTCGTTTTTCATAGCATCCTAACAAACTTTCGGTGTTTAGATCTCACCCACGGAAATTCGCGGCACACTGGGAACGGTCAATCAGCTATTCATTTGCATTGGAATTCTTGTTGCACTCGTGGTTGGATTGCCTTTGTCTGGAAATCCTTCGTGGTAATTTCTCATTACATATGTTCATAGCAGAAAACAATTTAGAGTTTTGTAACTTTTAAATGATTGGTACATGAAGTCATCCAAAGGCCTTGCAAAAGAAGATTCCAACAAGATGTCATGAATGGTTTTATCTAGACCTGGTTGGTCCAGAACCAATAGGGTACCCATTTGGTGGTCCTAACATAATTCTGGACTAGTTTGAGATTAAAGTGGTGGTATATGGCAGATTTTGCACTTTGGTGCCTAATCCCCTAGTCTGCTTATTTTTTTCATTCTTTGTAGTTCATGAATCTTCTATTGATAATATTACAACTTAAATACAATATTCACTTTAATTCAGTTATTGGTGTATTTCTCTAATTTCATACAGTGGTGTGGTGAGGTCAGTTAAGCTGAAGTTTATTTATTCGGTTCTTTGATGAAAGTTGTACATGTCTTTGTTTGCCCATATATAAGCTACCTGGCAGTGTTCGATTGTTTTAAAATTAAGTACTCAGGTTTGTTTATTATCTATTTTCTTCAAACTTTATAAGTTTTGCATTGATTTTATGATTTTTTTCATCAGGGAATTTTATTGTGACTTGAGTTTGATTTTCCTTGAGAAATAATTTGAAGTAAAATGATAATTGTTTATCCCCAATGATTTTAATTTCTATTAAGAGTGCTGTACTCCAGCTTTTCGGTTCTAAAGCAAATAGCAATACTCTGTTTCTGTAGTTTTGACATTTAGTGGTCCTTTTGAAATGTCCCAGATGCCAAAACTGTTCATGCTTAGGGAATATTTTCTCTAATCAACTTTTTTTTGTGCTATTGGGAAGAATTAAAATCAAGTTGTGTACGTTGACTTTTAACTTTTCTAGATGACGCCAGAGCAAGTGCCCTCACAGGATTACCCGTTGATGTTATTTTATTTACTTATTTGCTTGTTTCTGGTTTTATTGCATATTCTACTTCCATATCCCTCATCTGCCATTTGAATGACTACTATGTCTTATTGGCGTTTCTAAATGATACTTTTCCATCTACCTTGTTCACAAATGAATAAGGTCCTACAACTAGTAGTTGCCAGACTTCAAAACCTCTAACGAGCATGGATTTTTCCAACCTCCGCAGTTTTCTTGTTAATACTTAAATATTTGGGTTTAAATCCATTAAGTTACATGTCTCCAATTCATATGTCAGGTGGAGAACAATGTTTGGTCTCGCACTTATTCCATCTGTTTTACTTGCAATAGGAATGGCATTTTCTCCTGAAAGTCCTCGGTGGCTCTATCAGGTTTCTCATGAGATCTTTCTTTTCTAGTTTGAAATCTTCATTATGGATATCCTGTCTACAGCTACAATCTATGTCAGAGACTTTTAGTCTTAAACTATCCAATTCTATCCTGCAGCAAGGGAGAATTTCTGAAGCTGAGACATCTATTAAAAGGCTATATGGTAAAGAAAAAGTTGCTGAGGTTATGGGTGACTTGGAAGCTTCTGCCCGGGGTTCTTCAGAACCAGATGCTGGGTGGCTTGATCTATTTAGTAGCCGTTATAGGAAAGGTATATCTTTGATCATTCAGTATTGTAGATAATATTGATGATGCATGTCTTATAAGCGTCTGAAGTTCAGTTCTTATATCCTTAGGTCTAACACTTCCCTATATATTGTTCAAGAACAAATTTAAATTTCTGTACCTGTCGTCAAATTGTTAACATCTGCCTTTGGCTGTTATCCTGCACCACCATCATTAGGAATTTCGGATAGTGGTGTGTAGTTCTGCTCTGCTGCAATAAAGAAAAACATGTCAATTATTTTGCTTAAGTTCCAAAACCTTGATAATCACCAAAGCATAGGGTTTAGTCTGGTACGTGTTTCCATTTTACTTTTTAATCAACTTTGTTGTTATTTATTTTTTGCTTTTATTGGTTCAAATACGTTGATAATGAGAGATGCTTTGAAGATAAATTAAGTCCATTCATGATGTGGAATGGAATTGCAGAGTTTCTCTATTTTTTGGTGTTAAGAGAATTGTATACAGGAAGTAGATGATCTTATAGATTTTTCAGGTATTGTAAATCTAGAGTCCATATCTTTCTGTAAAATATTTTGGAGGTGGCCAGCATATCCTTAATGCTGAGGACAGCATACCCTTAATGCAGAGGATTATAATAGTACCAATTTCAAAATAAATAAATAAATTTGTAACCTTCATAATTTTCCTGGTTGGAAGAGAACTGTTACTTACAACTTAGTTTGTTCCTAATGTGCTATTATCAGTCTATGGTCACTCATTCCATCATTCCAAATATATGTGATATTTTGAGCTCCTGATATTTCTGTGCCATGTTGTACAACCAAAAAGGTCTAATTGTTCTCGTCATTGCAGTTGTTAGCATTGGTGCAGCTATGTTCTTGTTGCAGCAGTTGGCTGGGATAAATGCTGTTGTCTATTATTCCACTGCCGTGTTCCGGAGTGCTGGAATTACATCTGATGTAGCAGCCAGTGCTCTGGTTGGAGCAGCCAACGTCTTTGGTTAGTCTTCTCCTCAAGGTTTTTGGTAACATCTGTGGCTATAGAATATAATTTTCTAATTGGGTACATATTCATCCAGGGACAACGGTGGCATCCTCTTTGATGGACAAACAAGGAAGGAAGAGTCTCTTGCTCATAAGCTATACTGGAATGGTAAGTCATTTTTAGTCCTAGATGGAGTTTACTATGTCAAAGAAAATTTACAACTTGCAATTGAATTGAGGTTAATCCTTAGAGAAATATGTGATATTTTTACTTTTAGGTGATTAATTACATGTATGTATTCTATTTGAAGGTTTTGGTAGGCATTTGTATGCACATACACATGTATATGCATATGAAAAAACAGCAAAATATTCATGGGAAAAGAAACAAGCAAATATATGCTTGTTAAACGACCTTGTACTTACAGAAATTCTATCTATATCTAGCACTAGCAAGTAGCAATGCTATACCCTGTTATAATGTGATGCAAATCATTTACGTAGTAGAGATTGAAAACATAAATCCTTGCCTAGAGCAATACCTAAATCACTTTGCTTGAAGGTTAGCGTAGATGAATATTACAAAGGTTGATCACTTTATATGTGAAAAATTTCCAAATAAAGTGATTTTCTGAGAATTTGTGAAACTTTCTGAAGAGCACTTTGGGAAAAAAATTCCATTCAATAATTAATATTTTAGAAGAGCACTTTTGGAAAAATTTAAAAATCTTATATCATTTAGACATGTTTCGTTATGAAAAATTAAATTAGAGAGTGTAATATCCAAACCAGAAGAGAAGTTAGTGGTATAAAGGTAAATTTGAAGGGAGGTCTTTGAAATATTCCCCAACTATAATCATCAAGCAGAGAGAATTCCAACATGAATTTGGGATAGCTTGCCTGAGACTTTTACCATCTTATCCTAATTATCCTTGGCAGTTGAACTCATGCTCTTATGCATCCAGTTGCATCCAGTTGTCAGTGCTAAGATGGTTCCTTAGCTGCAACCCAGGCATGCGTATGATGAGGCCTGAGGGGACATTTTGTGTTTATTGTCCTGATTTTTGGCTTGTTTCTGACTTAATCTATTTTTAGCTTTATCTTGTTCTATCCATTTTGTTTCTGATTCTCATCGTATTCTCTTTTCACAGGCTGCATCAATGATGTTGCTTTCCTTGTCATTCACTTGGAAGGTCCTGACTCCATATTCTGGCACACTGGCTGTTCTTGGTACTGTCCTGTAAGTATCATGTGCTTCCCTGCTGTTGGATCGTTACTTCCTTTTTTCCACTGAAGTAATTTCTTCTGTTTAGGCCAGCTTCTTTTTCCCCTTTGTCAATGCAAATGATTTTTTTTTGTAACAAATGGAATAAAATATATATATTTTCTGGTTACGTTTTTCTCTGCAGCTATGTGTTGTCCTTTTCACTTGGTGCTGGTCCTGTGCCTGCTCTTCTACTTCCAGAAATATTTGCTTCCAGAATTAGGGCAAAAGCGGTGGCTCTCTCTTTGGGGGTACATTGGGTGAGTTAACGCTTGGAAACCTTAGTACCCTTTTTGCTGCTAACTATTTTTCCTTTTTTTTTTTTTGGGTGGGGGTGGGGGGTTGGGGGGGGGGGGCGCAAATAAAAGGTTATAACTACATCATTTATGGCGTTCCATGATTAACTGGAAGCAAACTTTTATGCCAAAGTCCTAATATCACAATAAGCTGAAATGTGTGCTGACAGAGTATGCTCAAATGTCTTTTGAGCATGTTTCTCAATGCCACGCCTCTTGGGTAACATGACATCCCAGGGTGCTTGGGGGAATATGCATCTTGTTGAAGCACCAGAGACAGTAGTCCCTTGGTTCTCTGATTTTGAGTATTATTGTTTACTTCTTTTGTTTGAGAAGTATCTTTTGCTTTTGATTGTTACTATGTTCCCGGCATGAGCTTTAAAAAGATTCCTATGAAAAGGTAGGAATTGATTTATTGCCCTTCACTGTGGTGGTATTTGCAGCACTGTAAGATTAATTGAAGGCTCATTCTCTCCATGTTTACTTTGTTTCTAACTCGTATTTCTCCTTGAACAGATAATGAACTTCTTTATTGGCCTGTACTTCTTGAGCATTGTAACTAAATTTGGTATCAGTACGGTGTACATGGGATTTGCACTCTCTTGTCTGGTTGCTGTCGTGTATATAACTGGTAACGTCGTGGAGACAAAGGGGCGGTCATTGGAGGAGATAGAACGTGAGTTAAGTCCAGCAATTTGAGTGGTACAACATGAACAGCTGAGAGTAATTTCAGCTTCTGCCATCCAGTGGGTCTGGATTTTGAAGAGATTCTCCACATTGGGAGTCCTATTATTGCGAGACTGGAGTTGTATCACTTACCCTTTAGCTATATCTCTTTGATTTTCTTGTACGCCGGCTTCATGAATCATGGAACATTGTAAAAACATGTAACTGTTATGGAAGATGATCCGCGTATAATTGAGTATTTCGGAACCCATCTTCAGCAGCATTTTCCAGCTGTTAATTATTGTGGACTACAGGTGAACCGTAGGTGTGCAAGATGATAATATATGTAAATCATGTATTTATCACTTCCATCTACCCGTATGAATTGGTAATCATTTTTGTAACGTAAATCAGAAAATGCAATGATGGTAAAGATTTTATTTGCATAGGGTGTTAACACCAAATCATCAATAAATAACTATGATTGAACATTCATATATATTTTCAATTAATTAAAATGATATACAAGTGAGCCTATTCATATCTGAGAAATCCCCGAAGCTAGTTCCACTGTCTGGAACTTTGGGATAATCCTAAACCCTTCGGAGTGTCATCAAAGGGTGAAATGTTCGTTGAAGTTTTAAGTGCAAAATGCAAACAAATAAAGCATTGGCTTAAACAAAGATAAATGCAGATGGGGAAAAAATATGCTTTTAGCCATGACATTTAACAAACTTGTCTCCTTTGCTGTAATTTCTAAACTATATGTTCTTTTTTCCTTCTTGCAAGAAAAAGAATTAGTATTACTTAACAAATGAAACAAGTGCATTTACAAGTAAAAGGGCCAAGCCTATAAGAATCAAGTTATTTAGCAGCTACCCCTTAGCTGAGGCTTAGTTCCCATCTCCTCATAAACCTGGTAATCAATGTACATCTTCACACTCTTAAGCTTAGGTTTACAAGCTTTGATGATTTAGTCAGACATCATCTTAATTCATAATAGATTAATTATGAGATCAAAGACGCTGCCTTCCTTGGAGCTGTCTAGCAAGATAGCAGCATTCCATATTCAGATGCTGATATCTCTACATATTGGATTTCCTTTCCCATCTCTCCTTGGTGTCGAGCCTACAGTAGGTAGAAAAATGCACCATTCATAACAACATACGGTATACAAAATCAAAATATCAGAAAGAAAGAAACATAACCAACAAAAATACAACACTAAAGGTAACATACTGTTAAATGTGCTTTGGGCCTACTTTTTTTTTCCCGGAGGGGGTACACTAGAAATCTAATGGTTCGTTCTAAAAATAATGACTGCAAACATTTTGAAAGGTCATACCCCCAATGCAACTTCTGCCGCTTTCTTGACAGTGTGTTGTCTTCTTGAGAGGATGAAAGGTCCGTTGTACTGCTTATTGACAAAGTAATTCTCGGATCTTTAGCTGTTTCTATTGATTTTCCATCCATGATTTCCTTGCATTTAGCATTGACATCTTCACCATTATACTTTTTAGTGGAGACAAGAGTTCCTGAAAACCTCTCCTCATCAAAATGTTAACTAGAAATTCACTTCCAATAGAAAATGTAAACAAAGTGCTGAAGAATCAAACTACATACCTTTTGATTTATCCTTGACCTTAGATTTTGCTTTTATTTTTAAGCGTCTTTGGTGCAACTCCTGGCAAACCAAAGAATATGATATTGAAAAATCAATCCAGTCAAACTAAGAAGAAAAAGCTAAAACAACTACGCACACATATCTATATATCCAAATGTCATAAACTCAATTAATGTAGTCCCGAACCCGTAGCTCAGCAAGCAAGTTTTGTATTTCCTTCGTCAAACAGTTAATCAATGTTGTTGCTAGCCTATACCTCAGTATTCAAAGTTTTGAAACCGATTTTATCATCTCGTAACTATGTATCCAACTATACAGTCCAAAACCAAAGCAACCTTTACTCCACGACTTAGAGAAAATGTTTAAGGGATCATAGATTGGAACATCAATGTATGTGTGGATAAAGATTGAGAACTGTAAAAGTGCCCAACTGTTACTCATATCATTCTGAGCATAATAACATGATACGTTTTAACATAGTTACATATTCTGAAAAAGCTCGCAAATACTTAATTGGACGTGTTACATAAAGCTCGCAAATAATAGTGTGCACGGGTGGACCTAATACTTCTTAGGTGAGGCAGATGCCCTTCAATTAATTCTAGTGTTCTCAGAATAACAACTCAATGTTTTACTCTAATTAATGCTTTAGATATTACTGTTAGAAAAAGTGTATATTGGACATATGGAACACATGACACTGATAGCTCAGCATCCTTTTGAATATACATGTGGTTTCTAGGGATCCACAGTTTGGGTTACTTACTGAATCATAGGCCAGAACGTCACATGGTGTGTGGTGTGCTATGCTTTATCATTGTAGGTTGATATGAACGCCAAAACACATCAACCTACAATGATAATAGTTAAAAATTACCAATTCACCCAACCAAAGGTTATTTGTTAGAACCAACCAAACATCTTTGCAAAGCAAAACAAAGTATGTTGCTTTACAACTCCACCGGAAAACTGTGAAATTCACACACATTAACCTCTAATATAGCTTGGACAAACAACCAATGACAATTCTTGGTTTTCCTCGACGTATTCAATCAACTACGCCTCAATCCCAATACTGATGGTTCTTCCTTAGGTAACCTCGGTGTACGAGGTATTGGAGGGAAGTTATACGTAAGAACAGAGGTGATCGGATACTAGGCGGGTATTCCAAAATAGTACTACAACTCTCACAAAAATATAAGCTCTTATTCCAAATCCAAATCCATGGACTCAATGAGGTAATAAATTTTATCAACAATGATCATAAATCTTATAGCTCTATAATTTGTGAATGCAGGTCAATGCAATAAATAACTGGGAGATCCAAAACTCTCACATAACTATAGAGAACATAGACAAATCCTCAATAACCATTTTGGCTTGCAAATAAAATACAGTAATAAGGAAAATATAAAGTAAGGCGATAAATAGATTACTTGAAATTTGGAAATTTGAGCATGGTTGACACCATTTTTATTGGTGAAATTGGGTTGTAGAGATGGTGCTGATGCTATCGCAGCTTCTCTCCTCCCGTCGTCCTCTTCCATGGAACCAGCTTGAGACCCGACCCTGACCCGTTTCGCCGTGTGGCAATTTATTCGGGACTTTGGGATCCAGAGGGGAAAATGATCAAAATGGTACTTAATGTATGGGCTTTGATTCATTTGGTCCTTAATATATAAATTTGATGAAAATGGTCATTTATGTATTATAAATTGTGATCAATTTGGTTCTTAACCCTAAAATTAATATTTTATTTTATTTTGCTGTCAAAATACACGGAATATGTAAAAGATGCGCTCGTTCAAGACTTTCCTTTCTCTGTTTCCAAAAATTCCAAAAGGGCACATCAATTTTTTTTTAACCAAAAGGGCAAAATCGCTGTCGGTCCAAAAAAAAATTCTTATTTCTTTAAAATCGCTGCTGTGAATTTTTTTTTAACAACGCTGCCCCAACAACATTTAAAAAATAGAAATAGATGTTATAGCAGCCATTTTCTTAAAAAAGTTTAATTTTTTTAATTAAAAATTCCCGAGGTGAGGACTGCTTAAAAAAATAATGAGAAATCGCTTCACGTGTAGCGATTTTAGTTAAAAAACAAATTTTAAATAGTCGCTGCCAAGGCAGCGATTTCAGTAAGAATTTTTATTATTATTTTCCAATTGCTGCTAGCAATCAAAAAGTATACAATAAAAAATTATAAAGTAACTCAATTGAGAAAAATTTTCTACTGAAATCGCTGTCGTGGCAGCGATTATTTAAAATAAATTTTTTAACTAAAATCGCTACACGTGGAGCGATTTCTCATTATTTTTTTAAGCAGTCCTCGCATCGGGAATTTTTAATAAAAATTATAACTTTTTTAAGAAAATGGCTGCTATAGCAGCTATTTCTATTTTTTAAACGTTGTTGGGGCAGCGTTATTAAAAAAAATCACAGCATCGATTTTAAAGAAAAAAATAAAATAAAATTGGACCGGCAACGATTTTTATGTTTTTTAAAGGAGTAACGGCGTCAATTTTGTCAGAAGAAAATCGCTCTGTCAGGAGCGATTTTGTCCTTTTGATTAAAAAAATTGATGTGCCCTTTTGAAATTTTTGGAAACAGGGGAAGGAAAGTCTTGAACGAGTGCATCTTTTACATATTCCGTGTATTTTGACAGCAAAAAAAAAAAGAAATTAATTAATTTTAGGGTTAAGGACCAAATTGATCACAATTTATGATGCATAAAGGAACATTTCTATCAAGTTCATATATTAAGGACCAAATGGAATCAAATCCCATACATTAAGGATCATTTTGATTATTTTCTCGATCCAGAGACAGGAATGGGCCTAGAAATTAGAATATACAACATGGGCCTTGTAATTTCAAGATCCATTCATTTGCAGGACCGTTCAGTGTAATCTCCTGGTAATATGCCCTAATCTTTTACCCGCACACAGTTTGCGCAATAAATAAATAAATATTTAATAGTTGCCTAAGTGTTTAGTGGGCGTTTGAGCATGAAATCGATGAGGTTGAAGTCACTAAACTGAAAATTAAAATAGAGCGTTTTGGGCATAATTCCATCATTGTATCTATTACAAACATGAAAAGAATATTCATGGAAATCCTCTTTTTACTAAATGAAGTGAAAAATATTTTTATAAGTAGATAAACCTTTATTAAAAATTAACATATATAAATAAATAGATTAATTTTAAAATTTAAATAAATCAATATAAATTAAGTTCATAAATTACTGCTTAAAAAAAATAACCATAAAGAAAATATCGCATACCTAACGTTGCGTAAGAATTAAGATCGATGACATTCCATGTGAAGACATTATTTATTGATTTATTTATTTATTTCTATATGAAGCATTGAGATCCGGAAAAAGAGATTCAGTCTCTCTCTCTCTCTCTACCCTATATGTATAATTTTATACTTTTTTCGTTTAAGTTTATGTGTCAATTATATTAAAATAAATGATCCTTAATATTTATTATTACACAAAATTAATGTATAAATGTCATTATTCTTTCTAATTCCCTTGAAAGATTAGTCTTGAAAATATAAATTTGATCAATATAGGAAAATTAAAAGATTAATTCATGTTTATTGAACAGTTTAATTAATTAAAATAATTTATGTTCATATATTGAAAATTTGACTATAAGAGTATACAATAATGAGCCACTTTCACATATAGCAAATGTAAAAATCATATTTGTATGTTATAGATATAGTTTGCATAATTGCGCTCATAGCAAATTTTATGTTTGCTATGGAGCTTTTGATTTGTATAATTCGCTAAATGCATCCAATTTTATACAAATTGTTCAGTTTTGTATAAATTCATTTACACATTGTAATTTGTATAATAAGATCTGTATTTGTATAATTATAAGTGTATAGGATGAAAATATATGTATTTGTATTCGTATATACACTTTTCTCTCGCTTTATACAAACACAAACACATTTTATACATTTGTATACCGAATGGGTAATTGTATACAAAAAATGACTAATTGTATATCGAATCAGATGGTTTTTGCTGCGAATTATAAATAAAATAAATTATGACTATAACATTTAATTTGAATTAATAATTTATTATTTCATACAATTTTTTCTATAATAATTGTATAATGATGTATAAATAGAAACGGAGGAAGTAATAACTGACGTATATTTAGAAAAGACAAACAACATGAAAGGCTAGCTACGTGTTACTCCCTTACTTTGTCTTCTACTATTTACATTTAATTAATATTGTAGGACAACATGAGTAGTTAATTAAAAGGAAGCCTGCTCCCAACTCCCTTCACATGCACACAAAATCCGAGGGATACATTATATAGGTTTAATACATGTTCCAACTATGACATATTTTAAATAAATATTGAGTATCTAAATATATAATAAAATATATTTATTAAATTATTTTTAAGTATTTATTATGATTAAGTTAATTATATAAAATATGTTACTTCTTTTATTATACATGTTAGTTTTGATTGGAATAAGCTTAACGTTTTAATACTTACTGAGATTTATATATATAATTAAAAGATGTGATATATTATATATGATTAACTTAATTATTTAATAAACGTGTAAAAATACATATAATTGTCAAAATATTGGAGTTAAAATATTTAATGGACCTTTTTTAATCATATCATTAAAATATTTAATTGAAATAGATTGAATTTAAGTGTCTAAATAAATTTAGTAACAAATTCAACCGACGAAGAAACAGGAAACAAAAAGATAAAAAGGAAAAGATTAGGAGTGTCATTCATGTGTGCAACTCAAATTTAATCAGGTTTCAATACAACCTCCAAATATCATATGATTTTTTTAATAAAAAAACATTAGACCACGTTTATTTTTTCGGCTATATTGATAGAACTACCTAACATTTCAAGTGGCCCATTGTGGCAAAAAATGTCCACAATTTAGGATAAAAAACAAGGACCACGAGGACAATAACAACGGAGAGAGTGATTTTATAGCCCCTCAGCAAAAAAAAAAAGAAAAAGAGTTGATTCTCTTTGGCCGGCCAGTTAGTTGCAATCTTCGCAAAAAAAATTGATATTTATTTGACAAGAAGTTGTCGATCAATAACATTTTAACATGAGAAATATTAAATTGAATATAATATAATAATAATATATTTAATATAATTTTATAAATTAAGTCTGAAAAAGAATAATATGTACACTATTTAATTTTTATTTTGTGAATGTAGAAATATTATTTCATTAGACTGATACAAAATTCAATATAATAAATTGCCAAATTCAATCTCATAATATATACTATTACATTAAAGTTTAAACTATAATCTCTTGATACTATTTTCTTAGAACGAATGTGCATTAACAGAAGGGAAAGAAGAAGAAAGACCACACAATGATTAATCACATAGCTGATAATAAAACCAAAAAAAAAAAGACAAAGTAGAATAGGCAAAACGTAGTGAAGGCCGCATTTATTAATTTATATCATATAATAAGACAACAAAATTTAATTTTTGATTTTTTTTTTATGTAGTCGAGTGGCCCCCTTCAAAAATTAATTATTGTGACATCAATTGCAACAAGTGGCTGGTTAGTTCAACACAAGTTTGAAGGAAAAAAACAAACTTACTTTCATCTAGTTAAAGTTAAAGTCTAATACATTTGTTTATGCAAATCACTTAATAGCACTAAAGACCCAAGATATAATTGTTGGCTTACTTTAAAATTTAAAATTGATCTTAAATTTTTATATTTTATAGAAAACCTCCAACTAGTAATCCCAACTAATCCGCATCCACTCTTTCCCCCCAAAACATATTTTCTTCTCTATAACCGTTGTTTATTTTTTTTAATTTTTTTTTAACTAGTCGATCTTTGTAACTAATTGTAATTTGATGAATTATAGTATGTGTTATTACAATATCATGTTTTAATATAGGTTAATGCATTATTTAGTGCATTATAAAGATGATAATTTATATATAATTTGAGATAATGATAATGAAGGTTAATGAATTTTGCATTATATGGAATTAGTACGTATGTTTATTCGGTATAACTGAATTTTCCTAATAGTTTATAAAATTTATAAATCCAAGTCATGTTTCATATTTTCTAAACAGAAGAAGGGAAATATGGTCTGATCATACGTGTTCAACTTTAGTCCAAACTTCACCTAAATAGGATATTTCAAATAAAAAAAATTAAATCATATCACCAAATACTAATCGAGTGATTTTTATCCACTCAATTCTCAATAGTACCTAGATTAATGAAGCATGATAATGTGAACTAAAGTTCTAACAAACTTTAATTTTTTTTATAGAATAAATAATATATATTTATCTATTGACAAAAGCCTGAAAAATATTTTATAAAGTATCTCTCCCATAAAATGTTTAATAAAGAAAAATTAAATATGAAAAATAAATAAAATGAGGCAAGACATTTAAACCATTCAACAAAATTTCAATAGTAAAAAATAACTTGTCCCACCTTATTTCATTCTATGCCGCTCCATCGTCGACCCTAAAGTTGTGCCATAGCTGCCCAAAAAGGAATACATTTCTAGTCGATAGAAATTAACCATAACCTTATTCCTCTTTTGTTTTTCTTGGAATGTAGTATTGTACAATTATCATAAAAATCTCTCAAATCCTAAATTCCAGTACTTCGTATTTAAAGCTGCACAACAAAATTTTATGTATAACTTACATAAATATCATAGTGTATAACCTAAATTACCTTCTATCCCTATTATTTTTATAATTACATAAATCCCATATTTTTTAGGTATTTTGGATACATAATTAAGGATCCAGATACATTATTATTGATACGTTGTGTATAAATCTGTTGCACTTATTAAGGAGAAAAAAGCTGAAAAATCAAATTAAGATTTCATAGTATCCATTTGTTGCACTAATTAAGGAGAAAAAAAAAGCTGGAAATCAAATTAAGATCCCATAAATTACGCTATTCCATTCCAAATTATTGTCAAAAATTCATAATTAAATTTCTTCTTCTTGTTCATCGTTCTCTCTGTTTCATAAAAACTTTTGTCGAAATTTTGGATAAGCGAGGTGAGTTATGAAGGATACAAAAGTGATGGAATTGTTGTTGGACAAACGATTTCTTTTGTGAATCTTCAAGTTCATCGAATATTCTTTCGATTTTGATTCAAGATTGTTGAAAATTGTGAGATTCAAAATTCTTCTCCAATTCATTGAAGATCCTTTCCGTTTTGATTCGAAATTGTTGAAAATTTTGAGTTTCAAAATTATTCTTCTAGTTCATTGAAGATTCTTTCAATTTTGATTCAAAATTATCGAAATTTTTGAGAAGATACATCATGAAGATCCTTTCAATTTAAATTGAAAAGTGTTGTATTTCTATTAGATACATTAAATAAGAAAGTGTTGCCCATAAGATTTTAGGTTTGAGATCGATTCATTATTATTTGGTAATTATTATGTATCAGATACATTTAGTATAAATTTGAATCTACATATCATAGCTAAAAAATTAGTGCATGATACATTATTATTTAGGTATCTTATTTTGTTTGAGATCATGAAAATTCTTTCAATTTAAATTGATAAGTGTTGTATTTCAACAACAATATGATTAACTAAAATTGCAAAGGTTCAATAAGATTTCATTGAGGGTAGGGGCCAGGGGGTGGAGGTAATTTTATTTTTATTTTTTAAGATGAAAAAATTAAAAAATAATAATAAAAGAAATCAAAAATTGAAGTGATGAAAAGAAATCTACCTCTTGAATAATTTGAAATAAATGAATTTGAAATTTGTAATTACTAAAGAAGTGGAGAGAATTTAGGGATAAATTGGAGTGAAATGGGGAGTGGGAAACGTGGGTGTAGGCTGAAAATAGAAGTGAAATATTTATGTATCCGAAAGATTTTATGAATTGAGGGAATTAATTTTTTTTTGAATTTTTAAAAAAAGATAAGGATAAATGGATATTAAGATAAGTAAATGTGTGTATATAAGTAATTTTCCCATATTTTATTATATTAGTAAAATTTATGTGTCTTTCAGTTTCATTTATTTTTAGTGAATTGCTTTGAAGTTTGAACTATTTTTCTCAGAGTCAATATATATCAAAAATATTTTTTCTGCAACATTTTTCACCTTATTTTATTTTTAAAATAGCAATCAAATCTGAGTTATATTTTATTATTTGAAACATTTTTAAAATATTAAACAAATAAAAATAAACGGGACGATCTTATTAGACCATATCCAATCCACCTCTATTTTACTCTCCATTCTCTATATTTGGAGAGTAAAATAGAGAATGAGCACTCCAACCCACCTCCAAATTACCCTCTATTCTTCAAATTTAGAGAGTTGAATAGTTGGAGAACTACTATTCACACTCTATTTCACTTTTTCATTATTTTATTATTATTTCTATTACTTTTTAATTAACATATTATTTTGCATATAATTCCATTAATTAAATATCTAATATTCATAATTCCTTTTTAAATGTAATATAATATTTTTAAAAAATATTATTTAATATACTATATTTTAATTTCAAATTAATAGTATTTTTCTTCTTCTAATTTTCGTGAATAATAAAATTTTATTTTATTATTAATTTTCATTATAAAGAATACGCAAAATTAAAATGGCAAGATGAAAAAATTTAATTTAAAAATACAATACATTATATGATAATTTAAATACAAGATAACAATTCAATATAATACATAACATAATAATTTAAATACAAGATAAAATACAATACATAACATAATAATTAATCGATCACAACAATAATTTAGAAATCTGGTAGGTCGTTTCCAGATTTAGAAATTTGGTAGGTCTACAATTGTTCAAACTATTCGTGATCCTCATTCCCAACAAAAGAAATTTTTCTCGATGAAACAAGAATCGTGCCGAAAAGATGTTGAACGTGCATTCGGAGTTTTGCAATCACGTTTTGCAATTATTGCAGGACCGTCACGTTTTTGGAGAAAGGAAGTGCTACATGATATAATGACTACGTGTATTATACTGCACAACATGATATTTGAGGATGAACGTGATCTCAATGCACCAATTCAAGATGTCGTAGAGGCTCCAACTCCAACTATAAAAATGGTGGTAGATGTCTTCGTTTTGAACAATTTTTAGCTAGACATAAAAAAATTAAGAACAAAAATGCTCATTTTGAACTCCGTAATGCATTAATAGAGCATTTATGGGAGCAATGTAATAATTTTGAAAATTGAGTGTTTATGTAATTGTATGTCACTTTTATTTGAATTTGTCCCCTAATTTATGTATTATATTATATTTTCT